>VCJI01000288.1:0-25797 GCA_024139395.1 Backusella morwellensis | reverse complement strand
AAAAAAAAAGAAGACACCAAGCTATAAATTATGATCTACAGGGTTTTAACATTTTCATGTTGGATAATCATTTCCCAGGATTTGTTATAGTAAGATTTCCTGGAACAAAGAGAAAATCCAAACGTTTTTATTCCATTGAAAGACAAGGTGATCGGCATGACAATGGCACCTGTAACAATATCCAAAAGTCAAAGAACAAATTATGACACCATTCTAAAACGAGAAATAATGAGCCCACAAAATAAGAGATCAAAAAAAAAATTAAAAAGCTTTGGAGCCTTGACGAAATAGATAAAGTATTGCGTAGAGAAGAATTGTAGTGTAGTAATCAAAATGCTTAAAATGGCACCTATTTCACAATTGTTCAAAACACGTCCAGCAGTACAAAAGTACAAAGTATGTTTTAAGGTTTACGAGAATTGGAAAAGTGGAGGCATCGAAAGGGATATGAGTTCTATTTTAGTACATAATGTCATTTTCAAAAAACTTTATGCAAAAAAAAAGACCCCCCAAACTAAATGTCAGGTGCCTTGCCTCGATTTTATTTATCGGCTTTTTTGTAAAATAAAGTGTTGTTTGTACTCCTAAAAATAAAACATGAGTTAATAAATTGTAAGTAATTTACAGGCAGCATTTTTATTTTTTCCTTTTCGCCATTTCTTCTATTTTTATACTATTATTTAGCTGAGTGATTGGTTAAAAAAATTATTTAGTGCTGCGGCAGAGGTACAAAAGAGACATCCCTTTTAGCCAAATTATCTTATTTGGCATGAGCTGACTTCTTCATATGATTTAACTTTATTGGCTTTCTCAGCAACGCCAATTATTACAGAGTTGAATGAAGAATTAAGAGAAGAAATGGTATGGATACCATGAAGAGAAATAAACGAGTTATAGGGGCCTGTTTACACACATGAATGCTCTAAATTGGATAAGTGAAAGTGAATAAGTTCGGTGTAACAAATCTCATGAGCCCATTACTATTGTAACTATTTCCACTTTTATATGTCAATTGTTGCAATTACAATATTTATCATGGACAATGATGTATAACATTACGTTTGATTTCTTGGCTTCGTTCATATTAAAAAAGTTAATTACCTTCTCTTTCTTTTGCTCTTTTTCTTTCACTTCTCATTTGGAATTGTGACCTTTAAAACAGCTTCATTCGGACTTTGAAACGTTTTTTTTTTCACAAATTTTTTTTTTTAATAATGTAAATCATAAAATATAACCTTCTTCTTCCTTTTTGTTTAAACAAATAAAAATAAAATAAAAATGGTAAGTAATTATAATAATGGGACATGATAATAGTCTAGATACAAACAATGCTAATAATGACGCATATTCTTATAGTCAGATCAACTTACACCCGAAGAAATCGCTGAATACAAGGAAGCTTTCCAGTTGTTTGATACCGATGGTGATGGAAACATTACTGCTGTCGAACTCGGTACAGTTCTTCGTAAATTTGGTATGAACCCTAGCGAAGCAGAGCTTCAAGATATGGTAAGTGGAAGAATTACAAAATACAAATATTAAGTACTTTATACTTATTTGTATGCGTGTGTGTATTGTGTGTTTACAGGTTAACGATGTCGACGCTGACGGTAATGGCAATATTGACTTCAACGAGTTCTTGGGACTTGTAAAGCACATGAAGACTGGTAATGAAGGCGATGATCTTAAAGAGGCTTTCAAGTAAGTAAAAACAAGCTATCTCGTATTTGTATGGGACGGGGGTACCAATTTATATCCATCTATTTGCGTGTGCGTGTGTGTTTCTAGGGTGTTTGATGTCGATGGCAACGGTTTGATTGACCGTGACGAGCTTCGTAAAGTCATGTCTTCATTAAATGAAACTTTGTCCGAAGAAGAGTTGGATGCCATGATCAAAGAGGCTGATGCCAATGGCGACGGTCAAATTAGCTTTGAAGAGTTCAAGACAATGATGGGCGCCTAATTCCTTTCCTTTTATCCTTCTATTTTTCCATAAAATATAATTATACATAAATAAACCATTTATAAACACATATAATCACTTTTTGTTATCTCAAACCACTTTTAAATTGTTTATCCGTTAAAAGCTAACTTTTTGTTGGATTGTGCGGTATCAGCCAGCTGCAACTCATATGGTGGTAATAATTACCTCGGTCCAATGCTACTATTCATATCAAATGTATGTAATCTCTCTCTCTCTTTTCTTATTAAAAAACACACCGTCGTTTATTTCCTCTTGTGACGAATCAACATTACAAAAGAGTGACACATGAAAAAATCAGAGAAATAAATGTAAAACATTGTATTGACTTGTTGAAAGGTTTCACTTGATAAAATAAAAGCTGCTTTATTCTCGTATATATTTTCGATATCCATGAAGTTACGAGAACCACACAAAAGTGCCACAGCACCGAGAGTGCTCAGCAAGCGAACGGTTAACAAAATGGTCTTTAGTTGATTAAAAGTAGATAATGTATGAATGGCAGAATATTTGAGGCAAACCAATAGAATTGAACTTTATATTTACATTTTGCATGGCAGTGTTGTGTATTTTTATTAATTAAAATCAACATTGACTGTTACTCATTCATATTGAGTGAGAAAGAGAACATTGACCTAGTGGTATACGTGTTGAATGACAATAACAGTGGATAAATGGATATATTTTGGCTTTGCTTCACGCTAAACCAAATTTGGTATATTTCCAAATGGGGTAATTCCTACTTTTGGGAAAACTCTTCGTCCATTCATACCCGTGTTCTTGGATGTCTATGAGCCCACAAGTTCATTGATGCTCGTTAATGATGGTCATTCATAGTCATTAACCCATGAATATCAACAGATTGAATGATATGTATTCTCATATTGACTAGTTCATACACACTCTTTGGCATTCATCATTTACCCGACTCTTATATAAACAGTAGCAGCTTCATGAATGAACAGCTTTGTGATTTGTGATCGAATCCCTCTCCCCTGTTGTTAACCATAGAATAAGAATCATAAATATAAATGATGCTAATAGTGATGATGCTTTGGTTTTTATAATTAGTTTGCTTTCTTTTTCAAGTGAATGATATATAAAAACCGATATTTATGGTTTTTGTTACTTTTTTTTTATTTAAACAGAAGCCAAAACGGGAGGTTCAACAAAGTCCTTGCTGGCTTTAGATCCGACATCCTCGGCAGCGGCAGAGGCACCACCGTGGAGAGCCAAAAGAGCAGAGACATCAAACTTGGGAGCCTTGAGGATCTTGACCTTGCGAGTGTAGGTGTTTTGGAGAGGGTAGATACCCTGACAGGCCTTCTCGATGCGGACAGCAATGGCATCCTGAGCAGAGTTGGAAGCAGAGCTGGTGACCTTGGCAACGAGTTCCTTGAGGTCACAGGCAGCAGCTTCTTCGTTCATAATCTCAAACATCTTCTTGCGGATCTGACGGATTTGAGAGGACTGAGCATAGGTGGTCTTCTTGATCTGGTTGCGACGACGAGCAGTGAAGGAGATACAGAAGAGACGGACGAGGTAACCGTCGGTGGTCTTGACATCGACGAAAGCCTCAATCAAAGTCTGCCACTTCTTGACCATGGAACGGAGCTTGTCGGTGGTCATGTCCATGCGGTAGAAGTTGGTGAGACAGTTCTTGCCTTGGATTTCATCAACCTTGAGTTGAATCTTGCGGAAAGAGCGGGACTCATCCTTGGAGAGATCACCAAGGGACATCTCAACAATACGACCGTTCAAGGAGTCGTTAGCGTTGCGGAGACCTTGGGTGCGGTTGACCAAAGTCTTACCAACTTGGCGGACCTCAAACATGGAGGGAGCCTTGATATCATACCAGTCCTTACGGGTGAAGGGATCAATACTATATGCTGATTTATTTAGCCCTTACTGTTTCCTCTCATTTCTCTCTTACTCTCTCTTTTTCTTCAAATTTGCAGTTTGAATTCAGTCAATTTACTACTTACACCTTCTTCTTCAAACCCTTCTTTCCCTTACTGAGACGTCTATTTACAAAAAAAAAAGTGTTTAGTTTTCAGCCCATTTCCTCACTGCGCACACACTATCGATCTTTACTTGTTCTTGCCGACGGCTAAAAATCATCAATTAAAAGCGAAAAACACACATCAATCGGTCAGTCTGGAGAATGCATGTAAAGAGGTTCTCTAATACAAACTTACCCATGGTGCGATTACGACAGATAAAAGAGAAGGCTTGATGGATGGCTGACCTTACACTCTCTTTTGTTCCAGGACTTTTTTTCTGAGTACATTGAGGTGTGCGCGCCAACCAATTTGCCTTGTCAGGGCATTTCATGTCCGGCTCGGAATGTCACGTGCTGAATGTTGATTTTGCATTGTCTGTGTGTGTGTATTGCCAAACTCTAATGCTCTATGGTGACTAATATGAGAATGAAAGTATAGACGAAAATGCAGATTCCCTCTCTTTGTATAATATCATCTAACCATGGTAAACTATTTCATATTACACGCACACCATCATCCATCCATATTCATCCATCCATTTTAGGGTAAAGTTCACGGTTCCTTGGCTCGTGCCGGTAAAGTAAAGTCTCAAACTCCTAAGGTTGCTAAGCAAGAGAAGAAGAAGCCTAAGACTGGTCGCGCAAAGAAGAGACAAGTTTACAAGTAAATGTCAAGTTATGCCTGTGTTTTATATTCATGTACTCATACTTTTTTAACGCTATAGCCGTCGTTTCGTTAACGTCACTACTCAAGTCGGTGGCAAGCGTAGAATGAACCCTGCTCCTACCGCAGGTCCTTAAAGTGACTATTAGTGTCAGTTGTCGATATTTCTATCTTGCTACACCTTTCAGAAAGCGAATCGAATAACAACTTGCAGTCATATTCATCGTACATATATTAAAAAAAAATCAATAAAAAAAATCTATTCGACCTCAAAAAGTGCTTGTAATCAAGTCGATTCTTGGGCAACTGCGGTCAAAGGGATCAAATAGGAACACTGTTTGTTTGCATGATTTATTGGGCATAGCAGCGATAAAAGATTTAAAGGCTGTCCTTCAAGAAAGTCGAGTAATAGTAGAACAAATGTAGGATTATGTCGTCGATTGATATAAAGACTTTATTTAAGAGTAGACATGCTCAGAGCACAATTTAGCATTATTACTATAAATATGCATTTTGTGAAGGTTTCTCGATAGATCATACATAAGCTCTTTCAAATGTTCTCAATGATATCATTGTTTATTAATCAATAAAGTTATCAAGTCTTTTTTGGAATCTGCATGACGATTAGCATTTCAAAGTGTTTGTCTCACAAATTTCATGTGTTCATTGTCATAAAGATGACTAATCTCAATAGACATAACGAGGTGTCAAACTACAAGATTAAATACCAAAAAAAAAGATTCATTCATATTCTCTTTAATTTACTTTATGAGTACATAATGGACCAATCTATCTTGTAGAATGCGTGTAAAGCAGTTCATCTTTTATTGAAGATACTTATCGCTTCAGAGATCTAACTGGATACCTCCGGGGTAGGATATTCCCTTCATAGCGGCTTTTTAATAACCCGCATCTTCGATTTCATGTGTTACTTTATAGTTTATCCTTTTTTTAATACAATATGGAAAAATACCTTGGATATATACATAGATATGATTTAAGCTTATTACATTTGTATTTTTTCCGATGTGTCCATGTTCTACAATATGCAGGAAGGTACCTCAAGTCATCAAGATAAAACTTAAAATTAAATATAGACATAATATGTGTGTGTTGATTAAAAGTGCTCCCATAATTAGCAAGTATATATAACAGAGTGGGAAAGATTATTTATTTAAATGATACCAAGATAAGATGAAAAACATAGATATATAATTGGTAAGGTTGTATAATATAAATGAACAAAAGATGATTACAATATATTTGATGAAAGTTAAGGAGTAAAGCGGAAAGAAGGATGGGTATGGCCAAGTTCATCAATGTCTTCTTGTGAAAGACCCTCCAAGCGTTGATCTCTTTTTCCATTATCTCTCTGCTTGTTTTCGTATAGATAGCGGGCTGAAGCGATGAAACTTGTAATAGTAATGACAACACCAGCACACAAGTTAATAATATGACCAACTCTGTAACCAGGAGCTTCTGATGGAAGATAAGTCCAAGTAGAAATAATACCACCAAGGCAACCTAAACTGATGCTGTAAGCACTGGAGATGGCACGCACCATGGGACCTGCGTTGTTGTCTACACCCCAGGCAACAAAGACGGGACTTCCAGTAAATCCACCGCATGTAGCAAAGAAGATGGCCATGTATCTTGCACCAGTACTTTCAACAGTCAAAAGAATTGCAAATGCAATTATAATTAAAGGACCAGCAATACAGAAAAGAATGGGGCCACGTACTTTAAAGCGGTCTGATGCCATTGCAAGCAAAATACAGACAACTGTACCGCATGCGTATGGAGGAACAGTCATAAGCTGTGAATGAATAGTATCGAAGCCCATGGTGGCTAAGAGAGAAGGCTATTTGGGAAAAAAAAAAGATGATTAATACCAAGAAAAATCAAAATGAGATGCTTAGATTTTACCATAAATAATGCAATAGAATTCATACACAAAAGAGAAGACATCAAACCAAAGGACATCAAAAGTGTGTTGAGGTTAAAAATTGCAAGTTTAAAGTGATGTTTTTTTAATTCGTTCTGATTATCGGTAAGTGTTTCTTGGCGAATACGAAGTTCACCAATTCTTTTCTCCTCTTCGGTCAAGAAAGGCGATGTTTCTGGGCTTTTTGGAAGGAAAATATAGCAGATGACGGCAGCAATCATGGTAAGGAGGCCCTCGAAAAAGAAAATGTTTCTCCAAGTATGAATGATACCCCATGCAGGGATTTTAGAGAGACCGATGGCAAGTAAACCTAGTTTCTTTATTAGCTATCCGTCTTGAAAGTTGAAAAAAAAGTGAAATTTCATTTACCTCCAAAACCACCAGCCAAACTGGCGAACGAAGCATAAATACCGACTCTTGTTACAAGTTCATGTCTTTTATAACTATAAAATTAAAAAAATAAAAAAAATTAGATATTTAATTTAATGTCGTATATCTCTTAATAGACTTACAAAGTCGAAAGCATGTAGGAGATGGCAGGCATAATACCAGCTTCAGCTACACCCAAGAAAGCACGAGCAGCCACCATTCCTCCATAGCTATTTGGAAAGCTAAGACACAAAGTAATGAAGCCAAATACGAAACAAATTAAAGAGAGCCATATTTTTGGACCAAATCGTTTACAAAGAATGTTTGTAGGACTAAATGATAAAGAAAAAAAATAGTGAGCTCTTTGTTTTTGTTTCTATAATCAATAATCATACACTTCGAAAATAACATATGTAATAAAGAAAGCCGTGAGTGTAATACTAAATCGATTTCCATATAATTCCAAATCTTCTGTCATGCCCAGCTGCTTTGCATTTCCCATATTTGATCTAATCAATATATAGAAAGTGTCAATGTTGTTACTGATATATATATGAATAACTTACCTGTCGATAAAAGCTAAAAGATAAACCAATGTTACAATGGGTAAGATGCGCGTATCGTATTTTCTTCTGATGACAGCCTCAGCTTTGGGATCAAATGTCTCAAGCTCTTTTTCTACATCTGAATTAATTGAATCCATGGGTTTGGCATCGTCAATGTATTCGATTGTTACACCTTTTGAGTCCATCTGTGGTGTTGAAAAGAAGTAAAGTAAAAATTAGTAGTAAGGAAATAAAGATATTGTAATACTCTTCTTTCCGAAGAATTGATCGACTTATATATCCCCCCTTTTTTATAGGCACTGTATATACTATAAAATTTGACCAATTGGGTTGATATCCGCCAACTCCCACACTCTTGGGCTGCGTTAAAGGCATAAAAGAAACCTCCAACGGATTGTCTAAATCGAGTGCCTTTTTTTTTTTTTTGCTAGGCGTGGGATGGTATACTGGACTTAAAATCACTTGCTACCTTTGGCATTGTAACCTATGATATATTATATAGTTTTCACTCAAAATGCAACTTTTTACATTTCTTCAAATGTATTTTCCCCGCTTTTTGTTTCTTGCTCTTGTTCCTGTAGAAAAAGTCCCATTGTGTAATAAATTTTAAACCTTAATTCATTAGGTTGATTCATGATGGAATTTTTTCTTTTTAAATTAAAAAAGATATCAAGTAAACCATAAAATGTTAATGAAGGAGACATCGTTCCCGAAAATAAAGTGGTCAATCATTCTTTTCTATTTTTGACGGAATGAATTAAAGCGAATGGATATTCTGGCAGTTCTTCATAATCTTTTGTTGCCTCATATGTTACACATAATGGGTTACAGTCTATTTTTGATCCCACTTGAAGCACTTTCTTCTTTGTTGTATCCTTTAAAGGAAAGTGTCTCTGATCTGTTGTGCTATCTTCCCCACATTTTTATTTTTATTTCTCACATACGCTTGATCTCCCGATTGGCTCTCTCCACTTTGCGAGACATTTTTTCCCTCAAAACAGGGTCAAAGCCGATCATCAATAGATGTAATCGATTTAAAATGGTATATTTTCGATATATCTTCGATAATAAAAGCCAAATTTGTTATTTTTAAGAGTTTCTTTCATCTCACTCCTTTTTCTTGTCTACTAATATTTGCTTTTTTGTCATGAGAAATATTGACGATGTCTTAAATAGTACACGTTGCCCGAAGAGTCATAATATCTTCTAAAAAAATTTGATGGCCTTCATTATCAAATCAAAAAACCTTTTATCATTAAAATCGGTCACTCTTATAGTTAGTTGTGGCTCATTTTTCTTTTATTTTGGAAATGATCGAGAGTTATTGAAAGCCTTGTTTAGACACCACCCTTTCTCGAAAACCCTGGAATATTTTAGTTTTCTGGGTAATTAATTCTTTGTTAAAGTATGATTTGTGCATGAATATTATTTTATTAAAAACACATTATGAATTTGATGTCTTTCTTTACTATGATAACGGAAGATGTAAATTACCAAAAAAGCTTCATCATGAAACGTATGCAACGCCCTTTATATTTCCTTTGTTGATAGCATCTGTAAATGTCTTAAAAGCTACAACTTTGTGAGAATGTCTATACAGAAAAGTTAAACTTTTGTAAAGATCATAAAAAAAGTTAAAACTGTAAGGATTTTTCATTTTTTTTTTCTAATAACCTTCGGTTTTTTATCCGTTATTTCATGGCAGTTCCCGGAGTTTACTTCCCATTGGGTAACTTCACTTTCAATAAAAGGATATGCATTATGCCTTATTTTGGCAATAGTGTAACATAAAATTACAACGTGGTTTAATATGCATAATAGCTATGGATGGAATCACATTATGAATACATCACTGTTATTGAAAATATTTCCTCTTTTTTGTATCAGTGGAATATATAAAAATGTAATCAAAAATTTGTTAAGGGCCTCCAACAACAAAGGTTAAGGCAGCTTCAATCTGTGGTAAATTCCGTCCTGATAGTTTACCTCACCTCAAGAACTGATTCAAAAAAACATGAAATTGTGGTTCAATTTCATTAAATATCTTATATCAAACTCGTGAAATACTCATATTAAGATGGTGAACTTAATATTACCTTAAACTAAGAGCTTTTTTTTCTCTGAGGCGATCACTGAAAATTAGTTCAGGGTATTTCATTCTGCTTCAAACTACTTTTATTTTCTATGGAGGGAGCGATATACTTAAGTCCCTTTTTTTAAATTGTTTTCAAATATTTGAGTTTGTTTTGCCTGTTGTCACATAAAAGCCCAAATGATGGTATCTAATGTTTCACTCAGTTGCACATATACTGCTGTCATTATTAAAGTTTTTAAACCTGAAAAACTGAAGATATTTTACCCTTTCAAATGAGTAAAGCTTCCATTGTTTCATTCCTTCTCAATTACCAAGTTCTTTTTATTATTATTATTATTATTATTATCATAATTAAGTTGATGAATTTTACACTTCCAGTTATATCAAAAAATGCAGAAAAGAAAATGAGATATAATGAAGGTCGTCTAAAGTTATATGCTCATAGAATCCGTGTATTTATCAAAATGCAATAGTACTCATCTTATGATCTCAGTTTGTAATTCGGTTAAATTTTGGTTTTGAAACCTTTTCAACGAGCAACCACGTTGTAATGTATAACCAAAAATTTGAAGAACGACAAATAACATGAAGTATTTCCTTAGTATGAGTTATTTAACCACATTATACGACCTAAAATAGCGCTATGCAATATGACAAAGTATGTGTTAGAGCTTAAATTGTAGTAAGCTATTTAGATAGCTCTAGAATTTTATGGGGTTGCAATTTAACAATTCTATAAATCTATTGAATATGCAAGAGGTTGCTTTATTTTGAAATATTTTACATGTATTAATGTATCATACTTCACACTTTTATTTCCTACAAATAGAACTAACGTAAATAAATAAGTGCAAACCATAATCTATAAATATAAATGAAAAGTCATGTTAGTGCCAATTATAGTTTAAATCTATGGGTGATAGGAAAGGATCAGTTTACAACTTCTTAATGTGCGTTCAGAATATAGAGTTTTCATTAATTCAGTTTAAATCAATCTCAACAAAGCTTATTGTATTCCAGATCTTGGGAGTTAAAACTTAGCAAATAATATAGCAACCGGGATTTCAGAACATTAAAGTACGTTAATTGGCTTGTTCTTTCAATATAAGGTTCAATGAAATGATGCGAACAATTAAGTAGCTACTATCAATTTATCAATTAATATTAAAAAGAAGATCTATGTATTCTGCGTAGAAAGTTGAAAAAGGTATTGGCGTTTCTGGATCAAAACTAGACAAGTGATTTATTTAGTCAACTATTTATAGTTACTTGTTTTGTCATTCAGCAACGAGTACTTTCAAATTTTGCTGATATTACATACTCACCATAAACTATGCACCTTTTTCGTGATTGAAAGATATTCAAAATTGTAGTTTACATATACGAAAAATGTATACTTCAGTGTCATTTATTTAATACATGCATTTCATTTTTTTTGTAAAAAAAAAAACTATTATGTATGACATTTCCCTTGTGAGAATATTAATATTTCAAGGCAGCTGACAATAAGACATGTATATAGGCAAATTGGTAAATGTATATATTTTCATTTACAGCAAATACGTAAAATATTTTTATCTTTTGAAAGATAAGCCATTGAGAATCGAAAAACCAGAAACAATTCTTTACAAAGAAAAAATATGGGTTATTGATAAAAATAGCATCAAACTTTTTTTTCTTATACAATTTTTTACAATACAGGGTCAAAGCGCATCTGCTTTATAAAAATAATAAAAATAGTGCGCTGTCAATATCGACACGAGGTGTAATTAAGTACCTACCTGATATAGTATGTGGTGTCAATTTATACCATTTAAAAGCTTATTTTTTTTATAACAAATGGTATATTCGCAATTTGTTAAACAAGTAAAATGCTTACTTCTTTCTTAATTCTATGTTATAATTGCCAAAGTTAAAAGATATATCAATTGATAAGATGTATTTGATCTAATCCAAACAAATCGAGCGTTTGAGCTTCTTTTGAGGTACTTTTTTTCTAGAACCTTTACATAATTGTTCCTAAATGATCTATTTTTAATCCTATAATTTACACTGATTTTAATTTTTATTGGTCGATCTTCCCTGATCAATTTGTTTATAATAAAGTTTGTTGGAACTAGATATTGGGCAACCGCATAGAAATGGAGGACTGGTGATGTTATCAAGTGTGTTTAAGTTTTAGTTTTGAGAAAAAAAATAGCTCAATATAAAAACAAATTGAAATACAGGGGATAAAGCCATTAATTATTGACGAAAAGTATTTTTATTATACGTATTATTCTTGAATAACATGCGATATAAATTGAAAGTATGTCCTCGACATTTCTAATAAGTAAATTCCTGGCTAAAATGTAGATTAGAGCCCCTCATTCGAAATGCGCAAACCCTATATTAAAAAAATATCAACACCGCCTTTACAGGATGTTGTTTTTGCTTTTATGTTCCTGTAAAGATAAACAAGAATGTTTTTATGTGTGAACTTTATTGCTTTGATTCAAGTCTGCTTCTTAACAATTGTTTTTTTTTTATTCAGGTTAAAGTTTTTGCTATTGTTCCACTGATAAATAGCGAATACTGCTTATATGTAATAAATACAAATATTTTATGTTAATAATAGTGATAAAACACAAGTAGCAAAGTGTTTAATACCCCTTATGAGGTTCTTGTTTAAATTTGTTAGTATTATACAAACCCAGACAAAATGTTTCCCGCTTTGCCAAAACAATTTAAAACATATCCAAAGAAGTATTGGGGAATAAGAGACAATTGTAAGTATAAAGATAACTCGGGGCTTACAGAGACTCCATCTATTATTAGAGTAGTTTATCGTTATAACTGTGAATGTAACTATTCTGAAACATAGTACAGGCGTAAGTGGAAGCAAGTTGAACTTTCAAACCTTATTTTTTATTAACAAGCATCTAAAATTGGAAACATTTCATGGGTCGTCATTTTTTTCTTTCTTGAATACGTAGTATTTTCTAGATCAAAACAATCCATAATGAATAAATAAAAGAGATAAAAATAACAATAGATCCATCGAAGTTTTATATAGTGATACAGAAGACAATGAACCACTCATTTTTCATCTCGCTAGAACCTTTGATAATAACTTAGTTTCTTTTTCCTATTTCTATTAGGCTTTCCGCGAAGAAAGACGATGAAACAAAGTACGTCAAATACTCTTTAAGATCAATATAAGTAGCGAATTGTATCTCAGACGAACATTCAAACAAATTTGAATATGACATCTTCGTTTCAATAATAAAATAGGTAATGAGCGATGGTACTTTGGAATACTCACACTTTTTCGCTTTAAAATGGATGTAACGCCTTTATTTTTATATTATACGACATCTATTTATTTATGCCAAAGTACACATCTATAGTGAGGTATCCTATGTTCACCTGAAACTAGCTCTGTAGGAGTTTATTTCCAAAAGGTTTATCTATCTAATTGGTCAAATGTAAGGTACCTTGAATGGAGCACCGCTATCAAGATACAAGTTGAAAGATTGGACTGAATTGAATCATGTGTATTAGATCCTTCTCACGAAAATCAAATTGTTGTTTCTAATATCCGTGTCTTCGGCTTCTAGTAATTTGCACCGAAAATTGCATCAAGTTTTCGCACATCAATACAATAACCAAAATGCTCAAATAACTTATTTGAAGCACATGGTATCACAAATGATGGAGGAGATTTTTTCTATGCAGTAATATAAGCTTTCTCATCTTATATGATGCACGTAAACTTGCTAAATTAATTATTTATAAATCTTTGGAGTTGTAGCTGATTCAATTTTCTAAAATGAATGAGTAATAAGAATACCTATTAAAAAATGGGGTAGGACCCGTCGGATATTCGTTTACAAATGGGGGGGGGAGAAAGGAATAAACATAATAGTAAATAATCTTCATAAAATTTGGTGTTCAAAATCAGGAGCACATATTCTGTAACTCTTTTTTTTTTTTTTGGAGAAGTGAAAGATATGCCACGATTTATAGGTGTTACAAAAATAATGATACTAAATATTTAGATTATACAATAAGCATTGTTCTTGATATCCAAAATAGAAGATAAAAGTTAGTTATTCATGCAAAAATTGTGACAATTGACAACTCCTGACTGAATTTTAAAAAAAATGGCGATTTTTACTTAACAAGAGTTAACAAAAAAAATCGTATCATTTTAATGCTCTATTTCATTATTTAATTTTCAAAAAAGAAAAAATAGAAGAATAGTTATCGAGATTAGCGCATTTACTTTTAGCCTACAATAATGGTGGAATATTACTTTAGGATCTAAGACAGTAATAGCGCGAATATAGGTCAAGTTAGGTGGACTTTCGTTATGTGAAGAAATAAACGTTGGAAAAAGAAGGGTTTTTCATATGTTTACAATTTGTCATGTCAAACCAATAAAGATTCATTTTAGTGGTTAACGTGAAGTAGTGAAAGAAAAATCAGGAACTGAAGCAAACTACCGAGTATATTACGGTGAAAAGTTCTTCCAGAGCAGCCACTCTTTATTTTGTCCGATAAAACGCAATAAGAAATGTTTTTCTGTTCTTAAAGCGATCATCAGAAGAGAAGCCAAAATTTACCGAATCAAAAACTAAACAGGTCTGGAATTCAAATCGATTCCCCGCTTATTTTATATAAAAGTTTATCCAATTAAACGAAACCAAACAAATAGCAACTTTAAAAAACAAATGGTTGAAAGGTAAAACGTTCAAAATACCAATAATTGTGATGACGAAATAAGTTTATTTTTATTTGAGTTGTATCAAAAGAAAAATAAGAAGAAAATATAAAATATCTTGAAACTGAGGAAAGAAAGAAAAAAGAAAGAAAATATGAACTAAAGACCAAAAATCCATACCAAATCCGTATAATTGAAACAAAATACACGTAATTAGCTACTGCGAATAAAACGATCAATAGAAGCAATGATAATACGAAAATTGAAGGTTATAATGTTTTTCTTTGTGTGATACAGAAACGGGATATTCCGAATTGAAAGGTACAACTGTTAATACGTTTGTAGAATACTAAATGAGGTCAACTTGTCTATCAAGATGCCCTGTTTCCCTAAAAGTAGGTCCGAAACTGGACCTTTGAGAATTGGTCTAAAGTTGGATCCCCGCCTGTACCTGAAACATGGTGCAGGTCGTTGATAGGGTACCATTTATATTTGAATGACATTGGATACCAACTATAATTACAGCAAGACAAAAGGGATGATCTCTAATTCATATAAATATCCCCCCATCAATTGAAATCCGGTTCGTCGTTTTCTTTTTAACTACTTTCTACTTCTTTATAATAATAAATATATATATATATATACTTATACCAATGTTCCCTAATCCTATTCTTCAACAAATTTTCTCTTATTTGCCCTTGCCTGATCGCTGGCGTGTAGCAAGGTACTTTAGCATATTGTTTTTATCATTCAGACTCGTTATTAACTTGTTATTGTTATTTATAGAGTATCTCGTAGATGGAATTACAACATTAACGATCCTCATCTTTACCAAGACATTAACTTAAAGGGTCTTGAATTCAACACCTTATTAATGGCAATGCAACGCATTGTTGCCATTGGTCCTCGTATTCGCACGATCACTATTGACAGTTGCTATTCTCAATTTATCCAAAACACCGTAGTTCCAGTTCAGTTCTCAAATGAACCTGATAAAAGACCTTTGCTTTTTTCGCATATCAGAGCACTTCAACCTGCACGTCGTCGTCAAGAATATCTTAAGCACGGCTTTGAGTTACATAATCACTTTTCAGATATCTTCACTCAACTTCTTGATTTGGGTCGTGGCACTCTTAAAATCATCAAAATCTCCAACTGCGACTTGGACTTTGAAATGACTGAACTTTTCTGCGCTATTGCCTGCCATGGACAATCTTTAACAACCTTTCACTATGTCAATAACGGCGATAAGGGCTTACATTCATCTGGTTTACTCCAAGCCATCGTTTCCGCTAGTCCAAATATGCGCCACTTCCGTGGTCTCCATGCAGGCATGGATGATGCTGTACTTATGACTATGGCAAGACATTGGCCCTCACTTGAATCATTGACCTTGTGCAGTATTAAATCTAAAGGTGTATTGGAACTTACAGGTCTTATCAGTGAAGATGGCCATGAACTTCGTGGTGCTTCTCCCACTGGCAACATTTCCAATCGTGCTTTCTGGGAACTCCTCTGCAAGTGCAAAAACTTAAAGACACTCGAAGTCCATGACTTGGCTTGTGTTACTAATCGCGACCTAGCTCTTTACAACAATCTCAGAGACACTCTTAAAGAACAGCAAGATAAAACTGCACGTGAAATGCGCCGCTTTAGACCCTATGATACCCAGAAATTTTCTCGCAGCACCAAGCCACTCGTCACCAATCAAAACAAAGATTTACCTGGTTCCTCTCTCCGTAATATTAGAGTAACAAAATATATCACTACCCCATTATCAACTCCTGGTTTTCACGATCTTTTACGACTTTTCCCTAATTTGGACCGATTCGAGTATGCCACTAATTTCTACACATTTGATAATCAATTTGAAGGTGTAACTATGGACATGTTTGAAGCCGAAAGAGCGGCTGTTGCAAGCTTTATGGAAACACAGTCCTTATGTTATCAAGGAGAATGGAAAGAACCCATCACCACTGAGCAGCGCTTAATGGCTGGTATGACATCTCGCTCCGATCAGCAGTAACAAAAAAAAAGCCCTTAATATACCCTCCTTTTTATTCTCTATATATTCTTATTATTATTCTTAAGTTGAAATAAAATTATTTATTAATGTATATATATACAATTAAACAAATACAAGTTTTCTCTTTTTTTTTTTCTTATTATCTTACACTCTATGAAATAAGCTGTTTCTCGTAGTTTGATCTGACGCAAAATTTATTCATAGCATCGAATATAACTGGAGAAATCTGAATTGTTTCAATTTTAAGAGATAAAACATATGTTTAAGAAAATAAGACTTTCCTGACTTTAGAAAATTGGTGAAACCTTTCCCCCTCTCCTCTCCAAGATTTCCCTCTTTGTACTTACTCCCTATGGGTGGCGTAGTGATGTGTGTTATATTAAATACATCCATCTTTTGTACATTGGCTGTTTTCGAGAATAGCTATAATGCGCTATACGTATTTGTTGTTATTGTCATTATCAAAAGGCATATAGAATAATAGCAAATACCAATTTATTTTTTACGATTGGAAAGAAATCCAGTTCGTAATAATGTGATGATAGTATAAAAGTGTTCCTTATTAACCGCTTGTGGCTAATTAAAAAGTTAAATGTAGGGTCTACTAAATGAAAAAAAAAAGAATTAGTATATATAATGTATTTCTTGGGAAACCACTTGCATAGTGGCGATTTTATTTTTCTTCTATTCTTAGTGATACGCAAAGTAAGGCGCTTGAAAACAGTCTTTACTCCAAAAAAGGAAAGAGTGTTTGTATCGCTGGTCCGTGTCCTGTGAGGTGATCTTTTATTATTCTTTTTCTTTCTTCTTTTTTTTTCATATGCTTTTCAATCATTTTCTTGATTCTTTAAATAACTATCTGGTACGAGGTATTCCCTCAGCCACTTTCACTTGTAGATTTACACCTGATTTTCTACTTTGTTTTTGGTTTAAATTATATTTAGAAATGGCAAGACAACTCTTGTTTGTTATTATTGATAATAATAATATTAATAAGATGCAATGCAAAAGATAAAGTTATATTTGTATACAATCACACGATCGATTGGAGAACGTACAAGTTCCGCACGACTCTAAGTGTGTGTAATACTATTTATCAGAAAAGAAAAGGGAGCGATTTTATCTTGCTCACTTTTAGCACTAGAAAAGGCTGACAACGAAATACTTTAGGCTGATCGATTTTTTTTTTAAAAAAAAGGATACATCATAAACAGTTCACATGGCTGTGCTACTATGGTGCTTCACCAATGACAATTAAACAAAAATATAGTTTTTATACGGGCGTCTAAAAAAAGGTCATTTTTTGGTGCACCATATTCTCTTTTTGGCAAACAGGCGTTTTGCACGTTTCCATTAATTACATTACTTGTCTACTGCTCATTTCTTTCTTTCTCTTTTCTTTTTTCTTTTCTTTTCCTTATCCTAAAATATACGAAGAACATAAGTGACAAAGCTTTTTACATCCTCCTCCCTTTAACTTAAGCCCTTCAAACTCTCTCTCTCTTCTCCGGAATAAAGCCAAATCCACCCCTCCATATCCGTTATCCTTTTTTAATTGGCTTTTTTAATAATAAAAATAATTAAAAAAAAATATAAAAGTAAAAAAATAATAGTAATAATAAACAATAAATATAATGGTAGACCATTTCAATGATACCCTTATGTTCCGTCCTGCAGACGACAAGGTAAAATAAATGAAAATAAAAATAAAAAGTAGAAAAATAAAAAAAACGTGCGAAAGTACCAATCATAGCTGACCTTGTTTACTTTTGAAATAAATTACATCTTGGTTGATATTTTACGCTTTTCTTCTCTTTTCTTTTTATTATTATTTAATTTTCAATTTTTATTTTTATATTTCTTGTATTTCTTGTATTTTTCTTTTATTAGATATACGATACTCAGATGATCGAGGTGCCACAAAACCTCGCCCCAGAACTTTACAGTTATGAATTCCCTCCCAAATCTCGTATCATGTCGTTGGTAGACTATGATGTGGAGGACGATACTTTCAACTTCTTTGACGAATCCTCTTTCACCTCAGCTTCCACTGCTCATCAAAATCATTACGACTATTACTCTCCTTCTTCAGATAGTTTTTATTTGGATGAGCAAGACGGTTTTGTAGATGACAGTCAGCTTTCCCCTCTTCAATTACCTTTACAAATATCTCGTTCCCATCGAAACGAAAAAAATCGCCACGATCGTGAACTGTCTTGCGATTCAACAGACACAATAACTTTGATTAGCAATAGACATACTGAGCCTGTCGGTCCAGCCTCGTTTTTATCGACCAGCCGTAGCATTGCTCTCGATCCTGTTGATGAAGAAAGAATCCAATGGGACCAGTACGATACTAGAGAATCAAATCAATGGTATTCGAATGGTAGGAATACTATAGCACCCAGCAGCAAATACCGCAGTTCATTAATTTTTAATTTAGTAGCTCATTCCAGTGCTCATCCCTTCAGTAGACCAACTACGCCTCGTTTTCAAAGTAATGAGAGTGATACACTTGGTGATAATACCAGCAACACCTCAAGCAATTCAAAGGTGGTTCTTATTAAGCTTAGTAAGAATAGACCACCAATCCATTGCGCATCAGACGGTAGTTGCGCGGGTTTCGGTTCGGACGAAGGCTACGATGACGAAGATGAATACGACGACAATGAATTGTACAGCAAAAAAGAATTACCAATGAACTCTGCCTCGGTTTTTGTGCCTCTTTCAGAAGATGAACAACTGATGGACAGAGAGCATCTTTATGAGCTTGCTGCGCTAAAGATCCAAGCCGCATGGCGCGGCTACCGCAGCCGCAAACACAACAAATCCACAAAAATGAGTGTCCTGGCTGGTCTGGTACACATCAGTGAAAGTATAAATCATCGCAAAACAAACCAGTTACATCACAAGATCTACATGCTCGACCGACGGGTTCAAGAAGAAACAGCGATGCGAGTTGCTTTTGAAAAAGCAATGGAAGACATGACTGTGCTTGTTGATGATCAACATAAAGTACTTCATGAGCGCGTAGAACAGGAGATCAATATGCGCCAAGCTTATGAACGAAAAATGGAACATGCTCTTTCCCAGATACAGCCCTTGGAATCTCGCCTTCGCCGAGAAGCAAATGAGAGAGCCAACTTGGAATCCCTCATGTCTCGTGTTGTTGATCAATTACAAGATTTGAAGACCCAAGTAAAGGAAGAAGCAGATGCTCGCAGGGCCATTCAGAAGAAATTAAACGACGCAGTTGATGAAATATCTCAATTAAAAAAACGAAATAACGGTAGTAGTAACAGTACACTTTCAACTAGCCGCTCCTCTGCAGCTACATCCATTCGTCCTGTTTCAAAGATGAGTGTTCGCCCATCAGCTCGTCCAGTTTCAAGGATGGCTACTCGAACTCCTAGTACAACTATCCCTAGTTCAGGTACACCCGTTACTCAGAGACGTCAACTAGTTACTCCAACATCAAGATTAACTTCTACTGAAAATGTCAAAAGAACCAACACACAAACAACATTACGAAAAACATTAAGCCGGAAGGCATAACGAAAAAGTATTCTTATCCTATAGAAAGGAAAAAAAAAACCAAAAAAAAAATATCCCTGACAAAACCTATACCACAAATTTTTTCTTTCTTATCCCCTACTTACTACTTACTACTTACTATTATTTTTTATATTTTTTGCATTCTACTACTATCGCTAATATTGACCCTTCATTAGTACATAATTAAAAACCCTTCTCTTATCTATCTAGACCTTATTTGATAACTACCGCGTCATAACTTATATTTCTGTATAATGATTAACAATTTTAGTTTAAGCATTACTAACTGTATCACAAATAAATCGTATCACATACTCCATTTTATTATGAAATTGATCATCAATAGTTTACCAGTTCTATATATATTTTTTATCTCGCTATATTCCAATAAAGTAAATAATAAATACATTATTTTACTCTTTAAAACTTTGAAGTGAATTGATGTATATCCTTTCAAAAAAATTAAAGTACCATCTCTGTCATTAATACTATTTGAACACTCCGTTTTGACGTGCCAGAGGGGCTTTTGCAGCCACGAGGTAATCCTGTTACACCCGCACTTAATGGTGTGTCACTTTTGTTGCCTCTTTTTTTTTTTTGCTTCAGCTCCGACTTGAAAACACCTCCAGGAAGCTACAAGTCGATTTTATTATTGTTGCTTAGCAATTATTTTATCAAGTTCTAAAAGCACCTTAAAATTGCATTTACATTAAATAAATTTAAAATATTAACACTGGTTAAGTACATAAAATTTATTTTTTAATAATGTGCATTATACAATGATATGTCTTGCTGTCATGTAGATGAATGTCATTCTTTGTTCTCCCCTACTGTGTTTCCGAAAGAAAGAGACCCTTTTGACAACGAAAGAAGCTGCTACACGTGTGCTATGTCTGTATTAACTATTTAAGATTACACAAAACTGACACTTTGTTTGTTTTTGCAGATTGACATTGGTGCATATTTGTTTATGGAAACGTGTGATATTGCTTATGATCTTATATAGTGGAACCAATCAAACAACTTAGCCTTTTGAAACAAGCAAAAAAAAAAAAAGAGTCCTTGGAAGCATTTAGTTGACTTCATATTTGTTAAACAAATATGAAGGTGGCCGTATTATTCAGTTATCTATGAAGCAAATATCGATGGTTTCCCGTAATTTGGTTGTCCTTATATATCTGCTTTCCCAAGTAGAATGCATTCGGCTTAAAAAATAACCAAGGATTTAAAACATTTGCCTAAATGTATTTCTTTATTTACTAATAACATAGGAAGAGAGAAACCATTATCTTTTATGAATAATTTTGAGTGAATTATTTAGATTCATTATTGCCAATCAGAGTTATGACGTTTATACACACTAAATAAATGAATAGAAATAAGCTATTATTAATTAAGGTAAGAAATGGTACAAAGAGCTTCTTCTGTCTTCTTTCACTCTCTCTCTTTTATTTATTTCATAAGCGGAATCTTACAAAATAGACGTTATGTTACATGTCAAATTTTGATTGACACAGAGTATATTGTTCAATAAAATGTGAGAACGAAAGTAACACCTGATTAACATGTATCCAATACATATGGTTAATTTTTATGCCGCAAGTTAGATATATTGTTTCCATATATAACGATAATACACTCTGAAATATTGAGATTCATGTCGGTTAAAGTATCCGCAAACTAAATGCCTTTTTTTATTATATGATTATGCATAAAGTAAGACTCCATGTTGTGCTATTCAGAAAATGGTATATAATATTTGGTTGACCGGTTTTATCTCAGTAAACATATTTGATTAGCTTACCTATATTATCAAACCACAGGAGCACCTCAAAATTAGCTGTGATCTTTCAAAATAATACAGGCGGTGTTGTTATTTTTATTCATCTCTTTTTTTTGTTTACTAAACCGAAAAGAAGACAGAATTCTAGAACCTGTAATAATAAAAAAATCCTGGAAAAGACTTGTATCATTTTAGTACAATAGGATTATGAAGCTGTTATAAATGGCTTCTGTTAAGATATTATTATTTATACAAAATACCTGGGTTAATAAAAATGATGGTGGATTAAGTTCGTCATAATAAAAGTACCATTTCAAAATCCTTTTTGATGGATTCGGCTCTATGGAGCAAAGAGAAGATGGTTTCCTAATCGAGTAATTTTGAATATGTTGGTTTGGATGAGATGCTTGATAAAAAGTAGAAGCTCACTGTTTATATCAATTTTAATGTGGGATATTGCAATGAAGAGTTTTTTATATGTTTCAGTACTATTTTGTTGTTTTAAAAGACTTAAGAGTGTTTTTCATGTTATGGTTAAACCATATAAACAAAATGACTTGAATAACGAGTTCACAGCGAGATTTAGTAATAGCTTGTATTTTTTAGAGGAGGTAGATTGGAACCTAGAAATGGAAGCTATATTCATCAAACACAAATGATCTATAGATATCAAACGGAGAAATGGTAGGAGAGAAAACTTGAAAAGAATAAAGAGAAGAGTATCTCAACTGTATGTCTTGGTTTCTATTTTAGAATCACTTTTGTTACCTTTTGAGTTAAGTAGAAGTCTTTTGACAAGTTGACTTGAAACATACCAGAATTACTTTAAAAGTAAATACGGTTTAAATGTTAAAATATACAAGAGGTGTCAGTTATTTCGAGGTGAGAATTATCGAGTTTAATTCGTGGGTTTGGTTTTTATAAACCATCTGAACACCAGTAATTAGTGAAATAGCAACTATTTTAAAATAATGTAGTATGATGTAATGATTTCTATTTAAAATAGTCGTCTATCCTCTCTCATTTCACTACTGATAGTCAAAAGAAGATAGTCTATAAAAGTCTTATAGAATTTATGTAATAGTTAATGTATTTTTTTTTATTATAAATAAAAAAAGAAAAAAAATAGGATACAGCTAGTTTTATATTGAAGCTTGAATGATGCCTTAGTTTGTTTCATGTTCTTGATGACCAGTTGCTCCGTCATGCTCATCAGCCTCTTCGTCTCGTTCAGCGTCAAGGATCTCAGTATAGCCTTGCTTTCTTCGCTTCCATTTATTGTATAAAAAGAATCCCGCTCCAGAAAGTAACCCAATCATTATTAACCATAAACAACCAACCACAGTAATAGACCAGAACCAGGGAAGCCCAAAGTAGCCACGATCGAGTGGAGTAAGCACAGAGTCTATCTCCAACACACCTCCTGATCGTGATCCCGTACTTACTTTACCAATGTCTAAAACGCGTGCACCATATGGTCGACCTTTCACACTTACAATATTATTTCCTGGACCAGCTTCACGTATGATAACACGATCTCTCCCAGATAACATTGTACTGTATTCGTGTACCCCTAATAGTGGATATAACCATTTCTTGTGTTCTTCTGCTTTAGGGACGATGTGTAATTTGGCTATACGTTCCATTTTCGCTGTATCGTTCCATAAAGACTCGAGATCAATTGTACCAAAGGCTTTATCTGTTGGACAGAGTAAGAGATAATCCGAATCGATGTTGTCTAATAATCCAGTCCGCTCGAGTAAATCAAGCATCAGGTTTGCATTGATGCCTTTTAATAAATTGACATGAGAGATATTCACATAGTGAGGAATCTGGAGCCTATTCACTTTATGAACCACGCCATTTGAAACCAATGTATTGTATTGCTGAATGACACCGTGCTCTTCGGGTACATCATCATTGGATCCAGTTCCTATCCATACATTCCCTTCCTTGTTGTTACCATTAACTGTGATTGTTTCGTTTGTTAAAGTAGTGACTTCGAGTATATCATCCATTAGTTCCTGGTAATAAAGAATGGAGGAAGCTGCATGATAACGCAGAACAGTCTGTAAGTCTGCGCGACCTATAGGGTTTACCAAGTAACGTGAAACCAAACCCAAGTTTTTGAATGCTTCGTTGCTTGGTGCAAATATTGTTACTCCTTTAGCGTTTTTGATCTCATCAACTACCTCTGATACATAAAGTGTTGCAATAAACGTCGAGAAATCTAAATCAACTACCAGACTAGTGAATACATCTGTGGGCAGTGATAAAGGATCCGAGATGCGGTAAATTTCATTTCCGTCGATGAATACTTGAACATTGGTAAATGAACATAAGTAAACACTATTTACAAGTACCCAGATAATGTCTACTTACAGTCCGATCCAATCACTCCAGAACCAGAACCAAACTGGATCGATTTAGGCAACTCTTTTCTGTCATGTACACGCACCGATAGCTTTTGATGGGCACCATCCAATTCATCTGAAGTGTATTCAGTGTCCAATAGCATTTTATCGCGAAGATCATCAGTATTCCACACGCCATTCACAATGTGGTAACTTAGCCATCGCTTCTTTTGACTGTTTGGAATAGAATCCTCATCAATGACATCATTTGTTGGTGCCAAAAGGGTTATATTTGTCGTTTCGCTATTCAAGTAGCGGCCCAAGCCGTATTCATCAACCAAGGAGACAAACTTGGTGGCATTTAATCCAATAAGGTATTTGCGAGTATCAAAGTCAATTGAATCAGCATAAGGAATGTCTGCTACTTGGTGCACGACACCTATCGTCTATTTATAAGTATATTGAATTTATGCGAGTGCGATAAACACTTACCATTGGCTGCGAGAATATCGCTTTGTACGACGCGATGGCCATTCACAGAGATGTGCTCATTTTGAACCGAGATAATCAAGTCCTCACCTGACTCTGTTGTGTCTATTAAAGAGGGGGTCATTAAGGAGTTTTATAATGGTAACATATGCAAACATACATGTGTATTTGCCATTTGTCAGTTTATCCATGTAAATCGGGCGAGATATGATGTCGAACTTTAGCAAGTTTGCAAAGTCATGCTTTCCATATTCTGATAAAAGATAGTTCTTTTCAACTTGGCTAAACTTGTCCAATAAATAGTTTGACGAGATAAAAGTAGTAAATGGACGCTCTGACTCTAGCAGCTGATCTAGTGCCACCTTTTTAAACAAATCATGTAGCTTTTTATCTTTGTTTTCTACAACTTGAGCTATATATTACGTATAATAATAAAAGTTCCTTAAAAGGTGAATGACATGCGATGGATATTTTGTTTACAAACAGGCACTTACAAACAAGAGCAGGTGTAGGTAATACTTTGTTAATGACATGCATAGTTGTGTTTCTATTCACATCAATATCCTTCTCCGTAATGCGTGCTTCATTGATATGCCAAAAGACAAGTTTACTTTTGGTTATTTTTAGTGTTTGTCCTTCTGTTGGGCCCAAGAAACCTGGTCTGACATAGCTTGATTCAATCACCATGCCATCGTGGAATTCATTTGTACTTAGGGGATGGGATATAAGGTGGTAGAGTAACAGTTCTTGTGTGATTGGCTGATCAAATCCTTCAAAGGCTTCATTGTCTGGAGCAAAAAAAGTGCCGGCTTCGAGGCGGTTAATAGTTGGTATTAATCGATTGTGTTGAAGATGGGTAATGAGAGTTGAAAATCGACCATGTTCATCTTCTGAAAGTACATCAATAATAGTTTTATAGCCATTAACACCTAGTGTGGTTGTCAGTAGTGCTACTAGCCACACACTAGATACTTTCATAATAAACCAAACGTAGCAGTAAAGAGGAAGAAAAAGAGATTATTTATATATATATATTTGCATTTTATTTTATGTAAATTTCAAACAAACAAGTCTCGTTTAAAAAATTATCCAATGAGCTTGTTTTACTAATATATTTTTTTATGTTTTGTATAAATGCTGTAGTTTGTTAATGCATAGACAAGAAATGATGAAAGAGCTTTTTTTAAGCAATTTAGAGCTTATCGTAGTACTTATCAAGACCAGGAATATCTTCGACAAGACCCTTTCTCTTACGGACGG
>VCJI01002865.1:9929-21492 GCA_024139395.1 Backusella morwellensis | reverse complement strand
AAAAAAAAAAAAAAAAACACAAAAACAAAATAGAAGCTTCATCTCCTCTTTTAAAAAAGAATGCACTCATCTAACATCAAAAAGCGTTATTTTCCTGGTATCTTTAGTTCAGGAGAGAGAGGGGCGAAGCCTTCTTTTTCATTTCTTAATGTAAAAGTGTCTGTGAATTTAAGAAAAAAAATTTTTTTGCCATCATATCTTCCAAAACTATGTCATTCTCTTTTACTATCATTTCTCTAGTTTTCAAAGATAATTAGAGTATATTTACATGTTAAAATATGTATTTTAAATGTAATTATATCAACAATTAGTCGATCTTCCGAGCATGTGTAATGATGTGTTACTTTGTCATTATTTTGTAATGATATAAAAGTAAAATAGATTCGTATGTACTTTCTTAACGCTACTTATACATTATATATTAATAAAAAGTGCTGCTGCTACATAGTAGCTACTGGAACATCGTATCAAACTATTATAGACATTGCTTTGAGAACAACATATAACAAACTGACTTTAAAATTAGTTCATTAAAAAAAAAGAGCGAGAGAGTGAATGAGAGCTGATAAGGAGTATGGGATTTCCATACAATTAGGGAGTAGAAAAGAGTAAAGTGTCTGATTTTGGGAGAAAGTTACACTTCAAAAGAATACACACAAACTCACTCCTTTCAAAAAATCGGTGTTAATCTTTGAATGTAGCATAAAGGTGTACTCCTATATATATAATTAATGTCAGTGCTTTTGAGAAAACATTCCATTGTTTACCAATATAATATTTCAAGATAATATCAATTGTAGAATAAAAGACAGTAAATTATCATACATAAATGATATTAAATTGCGACAAAAATAGAAGAGAAAAAACTAGATATTTCATGTTGTAAAAAATAAAATAAAAAATATGAGGAATAACATAAACGAGGCCAATAAACTAAGGGACGGGAGAAGTGTGATGTGTGATGTATGTAAATCTTCCGAACGACAGATGGAAAAGTTTGTGCTTTTTTTTACTGCAATTGTCAAATAAAGATATAATTAAAAGACAATAAAACAAATAAAGATAAATTAGACAGTAGCTTTGCATCTCTCCTTTGTCTAAAAAGAGTAAAAACGTGTTAAAAAAATAAAAATTAAAATATAGAAATTTCTTGAAAGGGGTTGAAAAATAAACAATCCGATTAAGGTTTCTTTTTAAGCATTTAAAAGGTGGATGATTATATGGTTAGTCTCGTTATGATGATTTTTAAACTTAAAACGGGTGTATTTTGCCGTGCTTACTTATTAAAATTAGTAATACGATATGTATTAGCTTAAAAATATGTAGACGTCATGAACAAACGCTTATAAACTTAAATAAACTTTTTTATTAGCTAGTAATGATGATATATTTATGACTAAATAAGAGGACTTTTGGTAATGAATGGTCATCAAGGTAGGAAAAAGAGGGATTATAGGTCAACTAGTAAGGTATATTTCTTTTTCTTGCATTTTTCGTTATCGATCCTTGATCTGATATTCTCTTCTAAGGGTCGCAATTGTATCATTTCGTACATTTTTTAAATAGAGTTTCTCGACACTTTTCATAAATTTGTTATTGTCAGGTACGGATAAAGTTGAGCCTAAAATTTCCATACAGTGATCCAAATCAGAAACTAGTATTTTTTCTACAAAGAAAAGAGAGAGAGAGAGAGAGAGAGAGAGAGAGAATGTTTGATTAAAAAGTTTATAAAGTGAATGTTTATATTAGAATGACCTACTCTGGTGTATATGGAACAACACAATAACAACAAAGAAAAATATATCGTATCCATGTAAAAAGTAAATGTCCCAAATCCTTAACTGTGTATCGTAATGAACCACTCCACCTGTAAAAAGTGTAATGTACCATCTGGTAGAATAAGCATCACTCGGAAGTCCTAAATTCGTCTTGAATATTATATAAATTAGCTGACTCCTTTTAGTTGGCAATATTAAAGAGCAAAAAAAAAATAAAATAAAATAAAATAAAATAAAAGTTTTATAATTACAAGATGTTGAGAGACTTTTGGTAAATATTTCATTAAAAGAGACTCTTGAATAAAAAAGCTTTCCATCAAAGTAGGAAATCCAGGTATATACAAATTGCGTAAGTTATCACGTAAAAACATATGGACCAGTACCGCAAAAGCTTTCTATATAATCCTTTTTTTTTAATACTTTGTATAATAAAATGTCATACTCAAGTAGATTGTAGTTTTATTTTTTACCTCTTCCTCACAATACATCAAAATAGTAGCAGCAACATTTGTCATACCTTGACAGTACCCTACCTCCATATCGTAATTTGAAAAGGCTCGAAGTACGTTAAAAAGTGATCGCTGCCTAGATTTCTCAGGTTAACACTCTATACAGTCCCTGTTCCTCTACCTTTATTCCTTTATTTCTTTACCCTGATCCGTAACGTTGCTTAAACATAATGTGACCTCGTAATGTTCTTGGGATATCTAAATCAATCTGATGTTCATGTTCTGATCCTTTTTTCAGTAATTTCTATATTATTGCTGTTAGACATAGCTTATCAATATAAATTCATGCTGTATAATTACATGGTACATCTCTTGTATATCTGAATCTCTTGTAGTTTCTTGTAGACGATCGGTAATCATAAAATACCTAATAACAATAATCAATTTCCTCCTCCTCCTCCTCCTCCTCCTCCTCCTCCTCCTCCTCTTCCTCCTCCTCCCTCTTTTGTTATTTTACCATGCTTCTCTTCTCCAACAGTCAGGTATACCTTTAAAAACTCTTTTTTTAAACTTTATAATGCGTTTTAGTTTTACCATCTTTGATATTTTTTTTAAAAAAGATTACCTTTCCTGTCAAAGGAAAATGATACAGATTTTCATTATTAATAACAGCTGACTTTGACATATTTGCCCATTTCGATGATCTTTCGATTTCTTTTTCTTTTAATCTAAGGAGAGTTTATTTAACAAAACAAATTAGCATGTGTAAAGTACTTACTTTGAATCCGACTGGCACACCCCGTTTTCTAAAAATCCGTATCTAAAATAAATGGTTATTACCGATCCATCAATAGTTCAAAAAACTCTACCTGTCAGTCAAAGCAAACCATTTTTCCATCTCTGTAAATATATCGGGTATTTTCTCAGGCAGCTGCTCATACTGAAGTCTGATTGCTCTATCATCCAAATTTTGCTGGGTTGTAATGATGGATTCCATATCGTTTGTGGTGCTAGTGAAGTCCGTATCAAACGAACTTGTTGTCATCTGTGAAGAAAGGTTCCTTGGTATGATTTTAAGGTCAGCAGGTGATTTTTCAAGCCAAGAAGGCACCTGTTGGGAGTTTGTTGTAAGCTCAGCTTCCATTTTTTCTTCCTTTCAAAAAGAAAGAGAACTTGTATGTGTATGTATGTAATGAAAGAGAAAGAGAAAGAAGAAGAGAGAAAATAGGGAAAAGGACTCATTAAGACCCTCATAAAAACAACCATGATCTTTGAAAGGAGCACGTGATAGTTTTTTGCAATATGCCAAACCTTTTTCGTTTATTTTCGTTAATTTTTTTCTTTTTCTTTTTCTTATTTTCTTTTTACTTCTTCATCACATTAACATGACGAGTACTGAAGTAAATATAAACCAACACTATTTTATCTTTTTCATGCTATTAAGTTTAAAGCTGAACGCTATTTTTATTAGTCCACCCCCTTAAACGCCTATGTCGGTTTCGATACTATCACTCGACAAATTGAAAAGAAGTCAATAAAGAGAGGTTTTCAATTCAATATTATGGTTGTTGGTAGATATTACTTTTATAAAGAAATAGAAATATTATACACATACATGTGGATATGTTGAATAATAAAATGCTTTTTAAAAAAAACAAAATAGGTCAAACTGGTTTGGGAAAATCAACACTTGTTAATACCTTGTTTGCATCACACCTTATTGATACCAAAGGTCGACATACTGTAGAGGATGCAGATAGACAAACAACTGAGATTGAATCTGTTTCACACGGTAAATATACTTGATTGTTACTATGATTATTGCTGAGATACTTTTTTAACACGATGAATGGTTTGTTATTCTCTAGTCATTGAAGAGAACGGTGTTAGACTGAGATTAAATATAGTCGATACTCCAGGGTATGGAGATCAGGTCAATAATGAAGATTGGTAGGCTGATTTATATACATTTGTGCTTAGTTGAGACGCTAATATATTTATTTTATAAAGCTGGATGCCTATAATTAAATATATTAAGGATCAGCATGCTGTGTATCTTCGTAAAGAATTAACAGCTCAACGTGAAAGATTGATCCAAGATAACAGAGTTCATTGTTGCTTATACTTCATCACACCTTCTGGCCATTCGTAAGTTATTGGTGAATCTATATACAGAGAACTCTTTATTCATTATTATTGTTAAAAAGATTGAAGCCAATTGATATCATCGTTCTAAAGAAACTTGTTGAAGTTGTTAATGTCGTACCTGTCATTGCAAAATCCGATACACTTACTCTCGAAGAACGTGCGGCATTTAAAAATAGAGTAAGGCTTTTTTTTCTTGACAAATGAAATGACATTTGATATATTTACTTTATTATGTAGATCAATGCGGAGCTAAAGTTCCACGAAATCGACCTTTACCCCTATGACAATACAGAGGATTATGATGAAGAAGACCGCAATTTAAACACCACCATCAGAGTCAGTATTTATTGGTTGAATATAAAAGAATGTTAAACTCAAAGATCCTCATTTTTAGGAAATTCTTCCTTTTGCTGTAGTAGGTTCAGAAAAGCAAGTCGTTGTGGATGGAAAGGCAGTCATTGGACGCAAGACAAGATGGGGGGCTGTTGTTGTTGAAGATGAAAACCACTGCGAGTTTATTCATTTACGCAACTTTTTGACAAGAACACATCTTCAAGATTTGGTTGAGACAACTGCAATGATTCACTACGAAAATTTCCGTGCAAATCAACTAATGGCTCTTAAAGATTCTGTTGCTAATGATCATCAGCATTTGGAAGCAAACCCACAAAGAAAGGATTCGAACCATACAACTGGCTCTAGCACTGTTCCTGTCAAGTAAGTTCATGCGAAAATAGAGTACATGTGTGTGTACCTGCGTTTATTAATGGTTACTTTCATTTTTTGTTTTGGCAAAAAAAAACAGCTCATTCCCTCCTTTTGCTTAAAAAAACTTGACTGATGCATATATTTGTTACCAACACTATTACTTTTCATCTTAATTGTCACTAATATCATCTTATCAATGTATGTAAAATACATAAAAAACAAAAAATAAATAAATTCCAAGAAAAGTAAACCAATAAATGTGTATAGATATTAGATCTTAGATATTAGATCTTAGATATTAGATATTGGATATATATATATATATGTAGTATATTTTAATAATATAGACAGTGTATATAACAGAAAAAAAAGGTGGTTATATTCAATACAGATAGAAAAGTGGGGATATACATATATTTCATTTTGAGACTTTTAGTCATCAATTCTCCAAGTATCAGTTGTGTTTGTCTTGTTAAGTTCAAGATCTTTATGTTTGTTCTTGTTTGTAAGCCCTCTTTGAACAAATGGTTGAAGACCTTCTCCGAAATTGCGCATACAGAGAATGCCAAGAACAATAGTTGCCACATCGATTGCAATACCAATCCAGACTATATTAATATGAGTTACACCAAACAGAAAATTTTCCATCTTGTTCATTCCTTTATGTTCAACTTACCAAAAGTGATCCATGTATACCAAGTGTTATTGGTTTGAAATGTTTCATTCAATACAAGTGCGAAATGAACAATTACAATACCTTGAAAGGTAAGAAAAGTAATCATTCTGCCAGGACTTTCTGTACTTCCCTATTTTTTTAAAAAAAAAAAATTAGTTTTTCGATTTTGAAATATAAATATAGTATGCTTACAGCTGTTCTTGCAAAATACAGCATTGGGAGCATTAAAATAGTGACAGTCAATTGAACCCAGGTATCCCATTGAGATCCAGCCATTTTGACGGCAAATTGGATAAGATAAAATAATGAAATTAAAAACTCTGTGAAAATATCAATCTTCAATGCCAATACAAAAAACTGGAAAATTCTATACATTTCTGCAAACAAGAGATCAATACGAAGTGATGAAGCAACATTTTTATAGACTTACTCTGTATACGAACGTCCGCACCGATTTTTTTGTAAATATTCCAACCAAACTGCTTTGACATTTTAAAACTTAGATATGCCATGATGACGGCAAAAGCTAGAATCATAACTGAAAGAGCGATTTCGATCTTTTCTGCGACTTCCAAATGTATTGTTTCGTATTTTGTTGTTTTTAGTAAATTCAGCCATTTCACACCATCAACGACTTCTAGTGCGCCCAATATCGAACACAAACAGTTCAAAAAGGCTAGTGCTAAAATTTCAGCAGTGTTTTGGTATACAGTCTATTATAAGTTAATAATAATAATAAATTTTATGTGGTACACATTACTTACAGCATCTACAGTCATTCCAAAAAACCAGATTTGAAAACCAATAAATGCAATATTTTCCCATTTAATGCGACTTAATCTATCAGCAGCACTTAATGGTATCATATTTGGATCTGTTGTTGTTGCCGCCAAAATGTTTGACGTTGAATCTGGTAGCAAATCTGCTTGTAATGTATTTTGTGAACAGATAACTGTTTGAAGTATGACAATACAGATACATTGTACTAAGGCCATTGAAACATATAGCTTTGACCATTTTGTTTCTGTTATGCGTGTAAGCTGATATAGAAAATAGTCAATCAATATGCCAATTTATTCTCCATTATAATCATGATAATTACAATTTTATCTACTGTCACCATTGTGATTTATTATGAATATTTTTGCTGCTGCTTCTGTTGTTGCTGTAGTTGTTGATATTATTATTATTATTATTATTATTATTATAAGTATATGATAGAATTATATGATATTTCTCTTTATATATAAAAGCAAATCCAGCTGCTAATATAAAAAAAAAAGAAAGGTGTCTATGAATGAAAGTAATAAATATAAAGGTTTGGGGTATTGATAACAATAGGAAAGAAAGAAGAAAAAAAAACATAAAAAAACAAAAAGTAATTAAAACCCTCAGTAAGGTGACTACCTTATTAATCAAAAGGGCGCATGTGGGAGACTTCTATATTAGGACGACACCCGTACAAGGTCCTTTTAAAGTTTTATTTTGTATATATTGCTTTTGATCATTATCCTGGTAAGATTGCCGCTTGTCATATTGAAACACACAATAAATACATACAATGAGAAACGAAACTGAACCTATCATCCTATCAACTGTAATTAAAAAATTTAATAATGTGGCGATGACAATTGATTCAGGGCATGTTTTTTCTTCAATTGATATTTAGTAATTCCTTTATTTAATATTAACATCATTTGTCATTTAATTATATTGATTTGCCTCATTTTTGAAACGGTCTTTTTGTTTCTGGATATTGTTAAAAGAGAAACTTTTTTTGTTGTTTTAGTATCTTCATTTAATTCATTTTATTTCATTTTATTTAATAATTAATTAATAGTCGCATAATATGTTGTCAATGGCACACCTTTTCTGATCTTTAAGAAAAAAAAAGAACTTAGTAAAAAGCAGAAAAGCTGGTCCATTTTTACCATTAACAAAACATACAACAGCTATGTTGTACTGTTTTTATCTATTCGTTCCAAGAAAGCAATGGGATTTATTCAGTGTAACAATTTTTTTACCCAGATTTGAGGCACAAAAAAGCTAAAAATACATGATTCTAATCTGCACATTTTATTACAAAAGAAAAAATGATTTATTTATAGTATTTTTTGCTTCTTTTTTTATAACAATGAGTACGAGCGTGAGGTATTTATTCTTGCGCAAGCTATATATACATAAGTCTTTATATCTCCTTCTTAAAAGGCTATTATGGTGATTTATTTTGAGTGCTACACAGCCATAAAAAGGTCTAAAAGAAGCTTTACCAAATAAAATAAATTCAAATCCCTATTTTCGCTATCTATTGAAGGAAATCAAGCTTGATGGTTTTTAAAGAGAAAGGGTATAATGTTTTTTGAACGGATCTATAAATACCAAGAAGAAAAAAAAATCTTTTGTTGTGGAGAAATACTGCTCTGAGGCGTTTGCCCGCTATACTCTAAATAAACGGATAGAGGATAGCACTTATGAAATCTGTTGCTATTTAGCATTTTATTTATGATATTTTTAATACGAAAATCCGCATTGAAGGTGGAATGATACCTTTATTAGTTTAACATCGGAGAAGAAGTGTACATTTGACTCCAACTTGAAATGGAATAGGAGTATAGTGATTAATTTTTATAATATAATAAACAATCGGTATACTCAAGTAAGCAAAACTGACAAGCCTAAATTATTACTTAATGCAAGCCAAAACGGTTTTAATTAATTCAGTTACAATAAGATGGTTTATATACAGCTTTTTACTTACTATTTAGTAGGATTTTATCCATACCTTCTTCTTTCTCGCTACTTATTCTAAAAGATTGCTATATCAAGAATGGATTATTCGATTCTTCTAAACTATCATCAAAACATATTCATCTTTTCAAGATAAATTAATCTTATTTAGTTAAACTCATTTAAACAGAATTTGTACTCTTTTTCTTTTTTCTTTTAATTCAAATAAATGCGTTAAGTATCCCCCTTGATAGGAGGCGTGTAGTAACTTTGTTTTCGAAATTTTAAGACCTATCAGCTTAAGAGCATTAGTAGTGCATACAAAGAGCTATATTTAATTATAAACAATCTAAGCTATAATAATGGCATAGAGAGGGAAACGATATGAAAGGGTATTTCTATGAATGATATAGCCTAACCTCTGTTTTAAAACCACATCTTAAGGGCTTACTTCTAAAGATTGAGGTTGAACAAACTGATAAGTCCGATAGCCGTTTATGCCAAAAGTCACAAGTTAGGCTCACAGGACACATGTAAACATTATGTAATGAGCGCGAAACATGGAGATGAATTTAAACTAGCTTATTACTGCTAATGTGGGCTATAATTATCATATAAAAGGTGAATACGCTTCTAATCTTACGAGTGATCAGCTTTAGGTTTGTATTTAAGATGTTTGGACTGGGCAATTGTAATTAAAAGAGTATATTGGTGTAATTTGGTATCTTCTATAATTGAAGGTATATCCTGAATTATAATTACCATTCGACTGGCTCGATCCTCCTGCTCCTGTATTAAATGTGTATCCATTTTCATTTTCAGAAGGGCGTTTTAACTCTTCAATCTTTTTTCTTTGATTCTTTCTTTTGCTGGTTGGACGTGAAGTTGGATTTAGACTTTAAGTAACCTGCCAAGTGTTTTTTGAACCTAGTTTGTTTTGTATACATGCTATTGAGATGGGTAGAAAACCGTTTTGTGGAAGCCTGCTTTATTGTGGCGCTGAATGCATTGGCTGTGTCAAATAGAGTCTTGTATTCATCTTGTTCAATATCTTGCATCTCCGCATCTTCTTCTTCATTCTCGTTATCACGCATTTCTTCGTATCCGCCTTTGTTTGGCTGGTTCACTTCTTCAGTCATAAAAAATCGGCTTTGAGTATTCATCCAAAATGAGTGTGTAGTTGGAGTACTTTGTGAAATTTCAGTACTATCAAAGTTTGCCGTTATGATAATGTGAATATGTTCTAAACAAAAGAGACGTTTATAATCAGATTGTACGTTCGGTCCAATTTGATTATTTTCTTGGGGATATGTACCTTTGGGAAAACTTTTTTTGTCCTAGAAATGGGCCAAAAAATTAGGACAATCGCTAAAACCTTCTAGGACCGTAAAACGTTTTTTCTCATATTTCTAAGACAAAAAATTGTTTTCCAATAGTGGGTGGAATGATCTGCAATATTGTCCTTGATCAAAACTCTTGTGGAATCAAGCTATTGATATGATGGATGTCAGCAGAACCATTTCCAAACAAAAAAAAAAGTTGATCAAGGATAGTTCAACTGCCAAAGACAGCATAGGGCCAAAGTCTGAGTGCTGCTCCATTTTGCATTTGTTATTTTTTCTTGTACTACCGTCTTCATGTCGTCTGGAAGATTTCTACAATGCGACACTATGAAGCTCTTTAATATTGATTTGAATACTTCATTGAGTAAAGCATTCATGAAATTCCGATTGTCAATAAACCATTGTTTTCATCATGCATAGTGGGAGCTGCGTGATGCTGTAAAATAAAATAAAAATAAGTGAAGTACCTAAAAAAATGTTAGGGGATCATGGTAGTGTGACAACACTCAAATAATACACTTTCAATTGTAATTCTGAGAAGAAAACATTGTATCTACAATTTTTGAGCAAGTATCTTTATTATTTACATTGATATTCATATAGATCGAGATTTATGTAATACTCCAAACAACTTTTTATGCATACCATTATTTATATATAAGGTTTCAAAGAACATTAATTTTATTTAATCAAAATTGATCTTCATAAAGTTCAAAAGGTAGATCGTTGTATATATCGGAGACCACTTCAAAGTTGGAATAAATACTGTCTTCAACGCTTTTGATACTTGACTCAGCGACTGCATCGTTTTGAAATTCTCCAATGTCATATACCGAGTCACTTGATGAAGCCAACGACATTACCTCAGCAATAATAGGAATAGTGTTGGTAATTGTACTGCCATCTTTTCCGGTAGGGTAAAAATAAACAGATTCTAGCTGAAAATCTTTATCAGGAGAACCAGAAGTCATCGATAATTGAAATAGTAGTGTACATAAAAATATATGAAAGATTATATGCATTTTGTTTTAATAATTCTAAACCTGTTAATGAGAATGAAACTTGGAGAGGCTTTATATTTCAGTGGTTTTTATTTATCTTGTTGAGTATTGCGATACAGGTGAAATTAGAATAGCCGATTCTATCATTGTAGAAGCATATCTCTTCTCCAATAGTGCGATATTTTATTTGTTATTATTTATAACAAAAATTAAATACCAAAAGTACAACATTCTCAATGTCTATAAAACCTTACCATTTATCCCAAACCTTGCGTCATTTTTAGGGCGTTTTTATGTTTCTTTATTTGTAAAAGGCGTGATTTTTGGTATACCTAATAGGCAGCTTGCGAAAAATCGAACATTTTTTATCGTATGAAAGCAAATAAACACTTGAAAAAAGTACAAAAAGATATTGGGTGTATGTCTTTATTTATAATACATCCGAAAACATGGTTCTTGGAACCAAGTAGATGAATCAAACTACTATTTTTGGATACTAAATTAGACCATACACTGTTTTGTTTATGCGCCCAATAAAAGTAACTCAACTGTTTCTCATAAACCTGACGATTACTTCACTCTAATTATATATACTCATAATGCCAAAGTGTTTCTAGAGATTTTCCACATATTTGCATTAAATGGGCGTTTTCAACTAACATGTATTGTCTTTTTCAAGAAAATGAGAACAAATTTCAAATTATTGAGAAAAGGTTGATGAGAAAAAAAAAAG
>VCJI01002859.1:63505-75453 GCA_024139395.1 Backusella morwellensis | reverse complement strand
TCTGGGGCATAAAAACATGTTTTCCCATCAAAACTCAAAATTAGGACGTCCCAGACAACCAATGCCCCCAGGCACATATCCATGTCAAGTAACTGCTGATTTTGGTTACTAACTGAACTCCTCCCTGCTATTCCCGACCTTGCAACCCATGATGCGAAGGCCTTGCAGGAAAGAGCGCAGTTACTAGCCAAGATCAACAGTGACTTTCCTGGAGATGCCCTGAAATCAAAGGAAGTCCAAGTTGGCCAAACTTTCTCTACCGGAAAAAGAGTTTCTTTACAGGAACTGATAAGTTCGGCCAGCCCACCCTCAATTGCTTCAATGGACACGGAATGCTTCGTAGGCGTGTTCGGGGACTTGTCAGATTATGTTTTTTAATGTTTTTTATGTTTTTATGTTTTTATGTTTTTTATGTTTTTTAAATTTGAAAATGTTAGTACTATAAATCATCGTAAAAACTATACACCAAGACATTTTATTATCTTTTGTTAAAAATATTTACGACAAGTCTGATCTAAAGCATTCTATAATAAGTGATAAACGATAAATATATAATTTCTATGGAATTATTAATAAACCCTAAACTTACAGTACTTGCCCTTTCTGCCACCATCCGATTCTTCCGGAACCATATTCTCCTCCCCTTCTACTTTGAATGGCCCTCTCTCATCATTTCATTATTTCTTGATTGTTTGAGAGCAAGTAATATAGTAAAATGAAGTACATTTAATAAAAAAAAAGCAAAGCCAATGATATTATCCACTACCTGAACAATAAGATGTGAAACCTAGTTTATTTTACTCAAATAAGGCAATTTTGTTTATAAAAAGACAAGAATTCGTTATTATTTATTCAGGAACATGTATTTGTTTTTTATATGAATTAAAGTACAATCATGCAACTTTCACCTTTATTCATAACCTATCAAGAACTGAAATCATATCAAGATTATCACAGAAAAAAGCACTCGATTCATGCCAATTGAAAGACTCCTACAATTACATTGTTCCTGTGAAATGGATCTTCAATATAGAAAAAAAGTCCGGTCGATTTCCGGTCGCAGTCTCAAACAGAGCACGGGATGCAAAACTCAAAAAATAAAGTACAAAAAAATACAAGTGTTGGTGGAGACACAGTAATTGTTACTTTTTCTTATGTTTGCAGTGTTGCGATCATGGGACCATCACCTTCACCAACAGTTCCTCTAAAGTCATTTCCTAACAATGAGTCGAGTGAGATGCTTTTATCGACTTCTTTACCTACCAAACCACCTCTAACACCCATTCAAGAAGTAAATAACAAACAAACCAATAAATAATAAACTAAAAGGCGTACTGTTTATGTTTAGCTGGAAGAGTTGCTTCAAAAACTGGATAGAGAAACAAAAATGAAGTCTGGTGTAGAGAATATGCTCGAAGTCTACCTCAAAGATAAAAAACGTACAAAGGATTTAGAGCAGCAGCTAGATGGTTACAATCGGGCCATCGACGCTATTACGAAACGAATTGAATACCTGAGAACTAACGCAGGTAAAAAAGAAAATAAAAAACTGGGCGGCATCAAATACTCACTCAGCCTTTGTTATCAAGGAAACAACCCTGACTTTGTAAAACTATTAAAGACCTACAACTATACAGGCACCAGTTTATCAGACGCCATCACAACACAAGCACGTTCGAAATCAGCATCAACTGCAAGAAATGGTGGGAAAGGAAAGCAAAAGGCAATACATGAAAACGTCTCCTTTCCGGACGATGGTAAATTTGAATACACGAGGCATTTTAGATATTTTATTTTAAAAATCCCATAGATGCATGGCCAATGGATAAACGATTAAAGCACATCATTCAGCACATTTCAGTGGACGAGTGGAAAGCAAAACCTGAGGAACAAATTATGATTAAAGAGTCGAAATTGGAGAAATTGGAGCTTTTGATTCGTATCTTGAAGAACACAACCGGCATTAATGCGCATTATCCTAAAAATCTACTGGCATCAGGGTAAGCAAAAGAAAAATACTAGAATCGGCTTTTTGTTCATCATTCCATTTAGGCTGAGACAATGTATTGTGAGTCCAAATCGTGACATAAGAATCATGGGTTTGCGTGCGCTGCGTGTACTAGTGGAAGGTCCTGCAGATGTTGAGTTGCTGATGGAATCTCAATTGGATATATTTTGTGTAAGGCAAGTTTGTATAAAAAGGAAAAAGGAACGAGAGAGTAAAGTCAAGTACCTGTCAATGATAACACAGTAATATATAAAAACAGGGCATTAGTACGTGATCAAGAAGGCTATGAACCTGAAAGAGAGCAGACGCTCAAGTTAATACGATCCTTTATTGAATATGGCGGTGTTCAGTTCATCAGTCAGGGTATTGTAAGAGCTGTAGTAGCTATTGCCGAACAACTGGACTGTAAACTACGAAATATCGCTTTGGAAACACTGGCAGAATTAAGTGAGCACACACATTTTAGATGATCTTAAGCAATTTAATAATAGTGACTAAACGTTTGTGGGATTTTGTAGCCATTTTGGATGTTGCATTAACAGTAAAGTCAGGCGGATTAAGAGTATTAATACAGGCGCTCATCGATGGTCAGCCTGGTATATCCGAAATCCTCGTTCATTCAGTATTGTACGTATTGGATACACCCGATAAGAGATGTTATTTAAGACCGGGTGTTGAGCTCGAGACGTTGATTGCCCCATTCACCGAATCCAACAAAGGTGCCAATTATGAAGAACGACTAAAAAACAGTGCAAAGATGGTAACTACACTTATCAAGAGCTGGGCTGGTGTGTTTTATATGAGTGCCAATAATATGAGAGCCGCTAGATCCGTAGTCCAGGCCCTAAGAATGCCATTTCCAGAGACCCAAGTAAGATATCATACATATAGATATATATCCTTATGACTCACCCATCTTGATATTTCGTAGAAACTCGTATTGGATATGTTTTTCGATGTATTTCGTGTAAAGTTACCCAAAGACCATCATGGATTTTTATCAGGTAGACAACACACAGTGCAGATTGCACCAGCCAATACAACAGAAACCGAAAACAAAACGCTTCGTGCAGGGCCTACATCTGTATTAAGCAGCGTAGTGATGAGCAACCTAATGACATCCGGTGGTATCAGCTCGGATGCTTATGCACGTAGCACGTTGGATAGAGGCGCAACAACCGCCAGTAACGCAGACCGTTTAAAAATGCTTGATCATCATCTCAGCATCATCATCATCATCTTTATTGAATCCGATATTTTAATGGCATTGATCGACATGGTCAAATCCGACGATATTTACATGTCACGAAAAGCCACGCTACTCATTGGTGAGATACTGCAGCTCTCTACACGCCTTTTACCTATCCTTATGGCTATCCAAGTCCAATCATTACCCAAACTATTTACACTCGCCTCCAATTTCGAGGATGAACAAGTACGACACAATGCAACAGCTGCCTTGGCACATATTGATCGACTCACACGTGCACGCACACGCTACGCTAATGCCAATACGAGTGCAGCATCGCACAAAGGCGGGGAGCGACTTTCTGCCACCACACGCACCCAGGAAAAAGTACATGAGGTTAAATTGAAAATTGGGTATGCCATTGACGACGCCCATTTTAGACAACTCTTACTGGACACACAAGTACTAAATACAAAGGATTATACAAAATGGAATTGGGAAAGCATCATTGAGCTATTACAAGGACCGTTATTGAATCCTCGAAGACTGGATGAAGCCATGCGTGGCAAAAAATTCATCAAACGTCTATTGGCATTCTATCGACCTTTTAAGCATCAGTTTTCCGACATCAATGTAACAAAGTCAACGATTGGACGTTATGTCAAAACGGGCTGCACACTACTCTCGACACTCCTGGGTAACCCGGACGGTATCCGTTATCTCAACGAAAACAAGCTATTGGGCGAGATTGGCCAGGCATTCGGTGAATTGGATCCATTGCTAAACAATAATAGTCAGGAGACAGAGCCCATCTTTTCAAAGGAGCGCATGGAAAACACCCTCACCTGTGGTTACTTTGCGCTACTCGGTACCTTCTCCAAATACAAGGAGGGTGTAAGGATTCTCGAGAAATTCAAAATATTCAGTTGCTTCTACCAAATGTCAGAGCTAAAGAACAGAACCGATTTAAAGGTGGCGATGATTACCAATCTGGACTACAGTCTGGATGGCCATCCTCGCGTGCTGCTCTCCAAGATCATGACCTCTGGTTATAACCCGATCCGTTTGTTTGCAACCCAGCATCTCGGTGTGATTATGCGTCAATCGGAATCTGAATACAATGACTGGGTGATCCGACTACTTGTCACCCAGCTTTATGATACCCATATGGATGTATGTCAAATGGCTGTCAATTTACTTGACGAGGCCTGCGAGAAACATGCCAATCTAGAACTTTTAGTTAAATGCAGACCAAGTCTGGGTCATTTAGGTGAGATTGGAAATCCACTATTACTGAGGTAAGTGTTTGTTGTTATATATAAGTAGTGGCTAATGCATCAGTCAAACGTAGGTTTTTATCTACGTCTACAGGTTTCCGTTATTTAAATGCATTAGGCTATGTACAAAAAGAAATGGATGACTGGTTTGAGGTAATGTATCAAACAGAAGAGAATTGCTATTTTAACTGTTGCTCATATGTGTACCATTTTCCTTTAGCATGGTAATCAACAATATGTGACGCAGTTGGAACTCTCGCTGGCGAGAGCATTAGTAAACACGCCGGAAAAGAAAACAAATCCATTTGAAGAACGTGTCGATAGCGAACATGATTTTGAAGCATTGCAAGTTAAAGATATAAAAAGAGAATAGGAGAAGGGGACATTAACATTATATAACTAGACAACCGGGCGATGGGTTGACACCGCCTCATTTTTATGGTGAATTGACAAAAACAGAAGAAGGATGTAATTTATTACGTGAAAGGGGGCATTTTAAAATGTTTGCAAACTTTGTACGAAACTTTCCAATGTCTCAAGCAGAAGAATCATTACCTCAGCTGAAGGCTGTGTTATGGGCATTGGGTAATATAGGCGCCACGAAGAATGGCCTACCGTTTTTGGAGGAAGAAGACATTGTTAAGGATATAGTGGCGATGGCAGAAAATAGCGATATATTATCACTAAAAGGGTAAAGTATATCATCACACTAGTTAAGAAGAGGAGGTCTCAACTATTATATTATTAGAACCTGTTATTTTGTATTGGGATTGATTGCAAAAACACAACAAGGCGTCGAGTTATTAGGTGAAATAGGATGGGAAAGTGTAGTATCATCTAATGGAGAACCTGAGGGTTTATGTGTTCCTTTAAATTTACATCGATTCTTAATGGTAAGAGTTTTTATTTAATTTTCTGTAAAAAAATACTAAAAAAAGTTTTAAACAGATTCGGAATTGGAAATACAAAGCTGCATTATCATCACCACCCCAACTACCAAAATCTGCAACGGATGACCCAGTTGGAGCAGATATTCTAAAAAATATTGGCGATATGAGTAATCATATATTAGCAAATGAAGCATCTAAAAACCTCGCCAGGTAGGTTATTACACATCTATCATTTATGCATTAAGCTTATACGTCCCCATATAATAGGTTACGGCAGCAATATCCCGATGCATGTAAAAGAGTAGACTTATACTATTCCGTATGTCAACTCTTGGGCAGCTACCACTTTAGGTCGCCCGTTCGCAAATACGTATTAGAGATATTCGACATGCGCTTTACCGCCGAGCTACTGGAAGAACTGGACCAGCTCACCACCTCCATGAAGACGTGTAACGATGCATGCACTGTCTTTATGACTGATATAAAAAAGATTAACCAGCCCAAAAGCCTAATGACAACGCAAGTGCCTGAGGAAAAATTGGAGGCACAGCATGTCAAAACTGGATTTAATATCATTAAATAGTCGAATAGTTTATTAATAAAAAAATGAGTCATTACACCCCGTATCGGGATTTTAAAACACAGACACCAAAATGCTTACAATTGAATCATTTGTAGACTGTTTGATTGGTTCTTTACGATAAACTCTCATCTCCATCTTTTTTTTTATTTTTTTATTCTAAAACATATATAAATGCCGTTTCACTTGATTTTTTTTTTCTTCTTTCCTTTTTGTTTTTTTATTTAACAAATAAGTATATTAAAAATGACCGAACCTAGAAGAAAGTACCGTTTCGCCACTGAAGTAGTTACTGTGGATAACCATGATGATCCTCATAATGCTGCCTCTGTTCCCATTTATCAAACCGCTACTTTCAAGCAAAAGGGAGCTACTGCCAGTGGTGAATATGATTACTCTCGTAGTGGTAACCCCACCCGTACTCACCTTGGTAAAAATATGCACACAATGCACTATATCCCCCAACAACAATCTAACCTTTTCCTTAATATAGAAAACCATATGGCAAAGCTTATGGGTGCCGAACGTGCATTGGTAGTTACAAGTGGTATGGGAGCATTGGATGTGATTACTCGTTTAGTTCGATCTGGAGAAGAAATCATTGCAGGTGATGATCTTTATGGTGGTACCAACCGACTTTTGAGCTTTTTGGCCAAGAGCCAAAACGTAAAGACACATCACATTGACACCACAAAAGCCGACGAAATATTACCCTACCTTTCCGACAAGACCCGTTTGGTACTCTTGGAGAGCCCCACCAACCCATTGATCAAGATCACCGATATTCCTACCATCTCAAAATACGTACATGAACGTTGTCCAAACGCCTTGGTCGTTGTTGATAACACCATGATGAGCCCTTACCTTCAACGCCCCCTTGAATTGGGTGCCGATATTTCTTATCATTCTGGTACAAAGTATCTTTCTGGTCATCATGATTTGATGGCAGGTGTTATTGGTGCAAAGAATGCCTCTGTTGGTGATGTAAGTTTATGGTATAATTAATTTTGTTTGTTGTTTACTTATTCCGTTATTTAGGAACTCTATTACGTGATCAACGCAACTGGTTGCGGTCTTGGTCCCTTTGACTCATGGCTTTTATTGCGTGGTGTAAAGACATTGGCTGTTCGTATGGATAAGCAGCAAGCAAGTTGTATTCGTATTGCAGAGTTTTTGGAATCACAAGGATTTAAGGTACACTATCCTGGATTACGCTCTCACCCTCAATATGATTTGCACAACTCCATGTCCTCTGGCCCTGGTGCTGTACTTTCGTTTGAAACAGGTGATATTGGTATTTCTGAGCGTATTGTCGAGGCTACCAAGATTTGGAGTATCAGTGTTTCTTTTGGCTGTGTTAATTCTTTGATCAGTATGCCCTGCCGTATGTCCCACGCTTCTATTCCCGCTCATATTAGAGCTGAGCGCTCTTTGCCTGAGGATTTGATTCGTTTGTGTGTCGGTATCGAAGATACAGATGATCTTTTGGAGGATTTAGAAAGTGCTTTACAGTTGGCTGGTGCTTTGCCTGCACCTGAAAAGGCATAAACAACTCACTTACTCTGCGCCTTCCCTTTCCTTGTCTCTACTAAATAAACTTTGTACATTGCTTTCAATTATTCTATTTTACTTTTTATTTTATTTTTTTTTTATTAATTATATATAAATAAATATATTCCTTGGTGAAAAATAATATGAAATGCAAACTTGTTCTCTTTTTTTTTTATTATTATTAGTGTTGTTATTGTTACTTATTTTTTAGTGGAAGGAAGAGGATCCAATAATGGATCATCATTCTCTTCTAAAGGCTCTATTACAATCACAGGGAACTCCAGTTGCTCCTGTGCCAATGTATTTGCATATTGGTATTCGACTTGGATTTTGATTTTATCACGACCGCCATTAGCTGCCATCAATTTGGTTGGTTGATACTCGATACGATTCAGCATGCTGTTGACGTCCTTCATGGTTGCACCCTTTAAATGCATTGATGTATGTTTTGTAAAGTTACCACTGAATCTGTTTCGACCAATTGTTGTCTCAAGGTTGATTTTAACATCATCGTATTTATCAGGTCCACCGCGTACATAGATGACATTGAGGCCTTGGAATCGACCTGTCTTTTGCTGGAGTATCAGTGTATTGTTACGCTTGCGGTCATCCTCCAACATGCGATCAGTCAATTGTTGGTATACATAGTCTCTAGGGCCAACCAATTCAAAGGGCACTGTCCAACCGTGCGAAGACGAGATAATGTTATGTGTCTTTGTATCTCTATGAGGTAAATCCAAATCAAACTTTTTAAAGACAAAATCAATCACACTTCCGGGCTGAACAGGCAAGTTGTTGGTCATTTTACCAAACAAGTGGATATTCCAGCTATAAGGCTCAATGTTCTTCTTCATCTCTTGTTCGGCCAATGGGTTGGGTTCAAGTAAATGATGGATTTCAAGATAATTAAAGGGATAAAAGGTCATTCGAGGTAGGATGGTGAAGCCGGAGGATTCAAGAACACCACGACGTTGTCGGACGTAGCTTGTAATAGCCTTTGGACCACCACAGTTGAAGCATTCAGGATCATAAGTGTAGGCTGAGAAGGCATCTTCTGCCATTTCACGGAATAGTTTCCAACCACGTTTAAAGCGCATCAAGCCTTGAGGTAGATAAAGACCATCTTCATCCAGTGTCCATTCGCGATCCGACATGAGACTTGAGTAATCGGAGCCAATAAACTCCTGGTTTGTATCAGGAGGCACACGAATCCACAATGCATCCATGTCCATATAAGTGCCACCGTAGTTGTAGAGTAATAACAGACGAATATAATCGGTCAAGTGCCAATAAAAGAATTTACCCTTCTCCCATTTATCCCACTCTGCAATCCAATCCTTGGTGCCAGGACCAAAGTACCAGTTCCAATTCAAAAGATTCTGCTTGTTGAACTGCACGACCTGAATGTTATAACCACGGCGTGTGTAGTCCTGGAAGAAGTTGGTGGGTAGCGTGTTTGTCATCATAATAATGGCGGCTTCTGGTTCATGGATCCACACCATCTCAAGGGCACGCCAGTGACGATCGGTAAAAGTGGATGGATCGCTCGTCCAACAAACCCAATAAAGCAGATGCCATTTATCTGTTTCGGAATAAACGGATGATCGCGTGGACAAAATATCAGGAATGATCCAACGATCGTTATCGCCAATCTTTGAAGGTTCAAGTGCATCTTTAACATTTGGTCCAGCCATCTGAATGAAATCGGGTTGCTTTGTCAGAGACACACCTCGCTCGGGGTCACAGTGGAGGTTATCTGCCCTCCAGTTGTTTGTTTTCTCGTAACAAGGATAGCACAATGCACAAGTTTCATGACGGAAACCATGGCATATCGACTGCTGATTTGAAATACTGGTATACATGGCCTTCATGTCCTGTGGATGGTAATCCACCTTCTTTGCAATCACATCCTTTTCACACACATCCTTTCCAGACTGAATACGTCGATCATGCATAGGCTCCACACCAAAGCCGAAAAGCCAAATTGCCAAATTCACACCATCATCATCCACATACCGCTGAGGATAAGGAAACTCGGTGATCATCTTGACCACGTCTCGTGAAAGTGTATAAAAGGTACCCGATGTAAACGTGGGTAAAACTGGTAATCCGAAATCAACGCCCATGTTAGTTCCTTTATCAAAGTAATCCAAGGGCATATTTCTAGTAAATAGATTGAATATTTAGCACTTGTACACACACACTCTCTCTCTCTCTCTTTCTTTCTTATTTTTTGCTTTACCTATAAACAAATCCCTTCCAATAATTTTCCTTCTTTTGATTCTTCAATTCAAAGGGTATAAGATCCCATCTAACAAACACATCATCGTCCGTCTTGATCAAATAATCATAATCGGCCTGAACAGACCACTTGAGCGCCTCCAGCAGCTTCTTACTCTTGTCAGACTGTAGATCAGGCGCTGGTACCACCAAAAGATCATTGTATTTTTCTGACTCAGACACCAATTTTGGGCCCATCCAAGATTGAGCGTTTGAAGAGTGTGGTTGCCCCAACACGAAGCGATAAGTGATATTTGCACCCGTTGTCCATCGAAGAGCGGAATCTCTCAAGACCTGTCTCTTTTCAGCGGCCTGCGAAGACCACGAAGACAGGATCAGAACCATGATAGATGCACTTTGAACGGTTGTGTCCAACTCAAATTTTGTATCTCGCATCAGCTGAATAGCATTGTACTGAAATCGGTTTGTTTCCGCCGTCAATCCAACAGCTGATATGAATACAACACCCAATAATGGCAACAGCAAGATTTTGATGGCTGTACTCTTTAGATTAAATCGACTGGTCGGTAACGCATCTTCGAGCTTTTGACTGTATTTCGGGCTGGAGCCAAACTTTAGTTTAAACAGATTAAAAAGTAACAGAATCCCGCAGATGATCATCTGAACTTTAATGGGATTGTCTTGTTCAAATGCGGTGTTGACGAGACCAGACATGCACCAGCTCACAATGGTGAGGGTGAATAGACGGACAAGTGCATGTTTAATTTCATAATGATAAAGCCATCGTTTCATCATGCTTGTTGTGAGAATCCAGTTCCAGTAACCTGCCAAGACACACTATCGAGTGATCATTGAAAACAAAAAAGGGTAAGCGAAATCAGTCAAAAAAAAAGAAGAGTCTTTCTAATTACCCAAACAGTGGCTATGCCATATTCGAGACGAGTAGAATCTATTAGTAACGAGCCACCTGCATCGCGAAAGGGAATCAGGTTTATTATTTGAATGTATTTAATAATATGTAATGCACACGGTAAGATGCTTAAAGCTCTTAATAGCCCTACAAGTGGCTGATATTTTCGAGGTACGTTTAAACTGGAGAGTATCCGTTTTTGCCTAAAGAAAGGCAAGGTATTTTGCTGTATTGAAATAATATTAGTTTAACTTGTAAAAATAAAACATTCATCATTGATCATATTACAGGTGGCATGCTCTAACCACGAAAGTATTAAAATATCTATATTTGGTTTTTTTAATAAAAAAGAGAGAGAGAGAAAGGAAAAGCAGATGTTGAAAAAAAAAATATCATTTAAAAAAATAAATTGATTTTTGCGATTTCCAAAAAAGGAAATAATGTTTTACTTTTTTTGTTTTTTTATTCTGTCATATCAGCCAGGAACTCGCTAACACTTGGATCATCCTCTGTATTCACCATTTCACTAAAGAAATCACTACTGTCATTCGTCTCCCTTTGCTCAAAGAACATATCCATGTCGTTGGTTTGATTCTTTTCATCATCAAATTGCATGAAATCAACTTCTTCAGGCTTCTGTTCCTCGACCTTTTGTTCCTCTTCATCTTCTTCTAAACCAGGTAATGAAACTGATTTGGTATCTTTTCTATGTTCCAATTGAACGTCCATTTCTTTTTGTAACTCGTCGCATGTTGAGTCAATGGACTATATTTGATAATAATAAAAAAAGGTCCCATTTCTTTCTTTAAATATTAAACATAGACGAGAAACATGACTAATGCTTTTACCTCGAGTGTGTTGGCTTGATTAAGGTCGTTCATTAGCTTCCAGAAATCCTTTTGCTGTTGCTTTAGTAACATTAACTTTTCATCGTGAGATTTTTTTTGTTCCACTGTTTTACGTTCATGTTCATCCTAAAAATGGATTAATAAGAATGACTGTGATTTATCAAAGTCTTCCCCTTATTCACTTACGATAAGGTTTGTTAATTCCTCTTTTGTTTGGTTGATATCTAATGGAGGAGGCACAATAGATGCTATAAAACAATAATATTAAACTCACATTCATTAAGAAAAGGGCCAACTTACCAGCATTATACGGTGTGAATATTTCAGACAAGTAGTCATGATTACGTTTATATCTGGCCATCGCAATATCGCGTGCAGAGATATCATCCAACTCATCTAAACCACTTTATAAGCCTTTTCTTCTATCATTTGTCTTTATTTTAAAATAATGTAC
>VCJI01002859.1:13014-31742 GCA_024139395.1 Backusella morwellensis | reverse complement strand
TTTTTGGTTCTGGTTAATATCGTCTCCGATATATTGTAAAAGCATACCCTTCTCTCTTTCGTTATGTATAAAATAGATCAATCAGGATTTCCTTTCTTTTTTATTTAAAACATGTACATTCTTTTATATAAAATAAAGTATATTTATTCTTGTATTTTCAGTTAAATAGTAACGGTAATTCACTGAACCTTTTTTTTTATGTAATGCAAAAAATACCAAGCATGACACAGAGCGGAGTGTTTTCTAAATATGTCATCCCCAAAGAAAAAAAAAATCTTTTATTTTTATCATAGATCTACATTTCTAACCAAAACAAGCATATGATACTTCTATTGATCAACGTATGCTTTTTGCTATGTGTCATGAGGTAATGTTTTCTTTTTTTTTAGATTATAAAAGAGAAGCGAGTTTATATCAGCTCAACCATAACGGAGAAAAACTTTTTTTTTCATCAACAAAAGATGGTTACAAATTATTATATTTGTAAAAGCAAAAGTTTGTAAAACTGCTTTTTTGAATACTTATTTTCATATAGCATTGTATCTCTACTTTCTACGCTATTCAAAGGCACCAATGCATTGAATACAGAATAGATGGTTCTCTCAAAGACAAGCGTTCCTCTATCGAAAATCAAAAATGAGAAATCAGCGGCTGTATAAAGCTCTGCCATATAGTAAATAAGAGATGGTTGTATTTTCTCTTCTCGTGACTATATTCAACAACTCAAGCTCAAGTTGACTTAAACAGAAATAAAAACTTTGATAAATTTTTACCATTTATATGCATTTTATAAAAATCATTATTTCATCATGAGATAAAATTGTAAAGATATTCTCGTTTATACATCGATGACAGTTTTTCACCATAGAATTTAAAGCGTTTGTCTTTCTCCGATTTGACTCATAGCCTTTCCGGTTTATAGCTTCTTTTATAAAATGAAATACGTCAGCCTTTTTCTCAAAAAGGAAGGCTCTTCAATATCTGATACTACTATGGATGGTATTAAGCACCAGAAAAGAACTATTGTTAGTATTTTCGATTAATGTGGCTGTATAAGTAAAACGGATGAAATAGAAAGGAGCATCAACACACGATGAGGGCTTTGAGCAGAATTTTTCATTGAAAATAGAAACTCCGATTTGAAGAGCCTGGAAAACACATAAATTTTCTTTTTTCTTTTTTCATTTCATTCACGATAACTTTTTTTTATAAAAAAATATGCTACGTTATTATAGACACACCTCTATTAGAACAGCTTCAAACACACGTCTGATACCTCTAACAAAAGCTAGAACTATTCTGTTATCTCCACAGCAGCAACGACTATTACAAAACCAACATGTGATTCAAGTACGATCGTTTTCACTTTGGGGGATTCCACAGCGTTTAATGGTAGCGAGTCCTCTTCAGCGGCGACTTGGACTCTTTGCGTTAGGTGGTGCCGGTATCGCAGTGACCGTACTTTTAGGACCCTTTTTGCTGATAGGGATCGGTGGGTTAGCGGGGTTGGTCGGTTTTCGTTTTTGGCAACTCAAGCGACAGTTAAAAAACACTCCACTAGAAAGAAACTGGCAAAGCGTTATGAGTGAATTTTTAAAGGAGCGGAACGGAGGGATACTGTTTGGTAGAGAACAGGTCAAATTACAGGATGAGGCTATGAGACGGTTTAGCAGCTGGACACAAAGTGAAGAAGGACGAGATGAACTGTTTAATTATGGACTTCATCCAGAACGTATCAGTCAGCAAGCCTCTATGCGCGGTTCGTCATACTCGTCAAATTCAATACAGGCAGAAAAGGATATAAAAATAGAGTTGGATTTGATGGATGGTGCCGTACTTGTTGCCCAGGCAACGGTGGATAACGATGATAATATGATAATAAGGGATATCAAGCTAGTGACATCTACGGGGCACACTGTACACGTCCCTTTACATCCTACTCAAGGGAGAGGTAGAATTATTGAAGGCGAATTCCAAGATGTTTAAACTTTGTCGTTGAATAATAAAATAAAATATTTATGAATAGATGGATTATTTTGTTGGTACTTATTATTGGTGACATTCAAGCAATACGTTGTCGTTTTAGTTAATTGATAACCTGGCATGAATATTTGTATTACAATCAATTCTATCCGTGTATTTACTTTTTTGGGCCTCAGTGATTTAAACTGTCATTGTGTTGGAACAAAAATTTTTTGAGTAACTTGATATATGAAGCATTTGATCGAATCCTGATGTAGATGGACAATACTTTCCAAAACGCTAGAATATCTCGGATATATATACATGTTCATTGCAGTTGTGGACGTTAGAATAACGAAGAAAATAAATATCCACCAGCCCAACTGTATGAATAAAATATAGCATATAATACTTGGAGAGTTTTAAACTAAGGGTGTTAGGTCGCTGGGAGGGAGGCTAGTTTTGGATAGTACGAAATGTAAAGATAGTGACGAAGGATCTTTAATGATACTATTATACAGGGTCCAAAGCTCTAATTTTGTTTCTTCATTTTTTAAATAGTTTTTTATGACTCTTTTTCGTTAATAATAACGAGAAAAAAAATTCATTTGGTTAATGTTGATAGTCTTTGGAGGATCCTTGAATTCAAGAGGATATCCTTTATGAGAAGTATACGTTGGGGTATTTATAAGTCCCCAAATCTGTGAGACATTGTAAATTCATGGAATAAACGGTTTAGCCTAGTATAATTATCTAAAGTATATCAGATTTGCTCACAATTAGCTTTTAACTTCAAACATCATTTGATAACACGAAATTTGAATTTTGCTCACATCCAAAATGCTATCTAACCTAGTTTTATAGCCATGACTCGCTCATTGATTGCTTGCCGGTACTTATATCTCATAACACAAAAGAACATAGCGTGTGAAAGAGTCTTGGACCAATAAAAAATAGTGCGGCAAGTTTCCCCTGTATTTCTCTGGTTGAGTAACCTTTACAGTCATTTCCCGGATAGCACATTAACCAAAGCGACTGAGATTCAATTAAGTTTGGAAGATAGTTCCCCACACAAAAGGCAAGGGGTTTTACCAAGATACGACGACGTACTACACCAAAAACTTAGTTTTGAATAGTATGCTTTTCGTAACACTGTAATTAACTTGTAAGAGAAGAACGAAAAGGTGAGAAGAATGATAAACATCGAAGTGAACTATGTTTTAGGTGATGAAATATGAGAGTTATCTAAGGAACGTGTCTTTTTTCCCCTTGAGAACAGTAGCGAAACAGGGTCCAACAAAAAAAGTTGTACATAAAAAAGTTCAATCTAATCATCAGACGTAAGAAGATCTACATAGTAAATAGCCAAATAATAATAAAGATGCCATATTTTTACACAATAAAAAGATGAATTTTACATGAAGGCTTGGTAGATACTTGTTCTATGCAATAAATCTTAAATGCATTAATAAAGTTTAAAGATTTTATCAAAAGAAAAATATACACAGACAATGATGGGTGATCTAGAGAGTACTAATTCGACAAAATCATGTTTAATTGGTCAAAGTTCCGTAGAAGCGCATCAATTTAAACTTCAGAATCTGGGGAAATGAAACAAGAACATTAGACGTGACCTAAAAACCATGATGATGAAAAGAGAAGAGAACATGTTTTCTTTATAAGCTTTCTCTTACATGTATTTACAACCAAAGTGTCTATGTGTAGTTTACATGATTTAAGAGGGTCGAATTTAAATCCATATTAATGCCACTTGAACTTTATTAAGAATTAATAATTCCGGTTGAATTAATCACCGGTGTGAAGATCGAAGAAATGGAGCATAAAAGCTTCCACAAGTACCAATCTTATTTTTTATCCTTTCTTCCCCAGAAAATACCCCAGGTTTAACCTAATAAACTTGTAACACGAGCAAGTAAAAACAAAACGCAATGAACAGCATGTCATGTAGCCCCGTCGAATCTGATCTATGCCCAGATGAAATGATTACCATTGCTGATGAGCAAGCGAAAAGACAAAGCGTACAGGAACACGAAGAGGAGAGTTCACCGCAGCCATCACCTGTTAAAGTAAAAAAGAAGCCCGGTAGAAAACCCAAGCCTGTCAGCGAAGATTTTCGCAAGGAACAGAACCGTGCTGCCCAAAGAGCTTTCCGTGAAAGAAGAGAGCGACACCTAAAGGATCTAGAAGACGACTTGCAAAAAGTAAAGGACCAACGTGACCAGCTCATAGCCGAAAATTCCAAATTATTAAACGAAAATGATACCCTTCGAGTAGAAAATTGGTACATGAAGGGCACTTTGCTTTCCATACAACTCTTTTGCCTTGAAAAAGGTTATGTGATCCCTCACCATTGTCCATACATTGAAGAAAATATTATGGACACAATGGAAAAAAATGTGCCACAATCTGTTAGTGTCTACCGTGACCAGAAAAGAAAAAATAAACTTAAATTATCCAAAAACAATCCATTGTCAACACACACAACAGCAGAAGGTGATATAGATACGGACTTGCCTCCTGGTTCTCTTATTATTACAGCAAGTGACATTAAATCAGTTCCCATGGATCAACCCTCGTCCGATAAAAAGAAGCGAGCTTATGATGAGTTTGAGTCCGACTATTTGACACAAGAAACTGGCTCCAAGCTAAAGAAGCCATACCAACAAAGAAACACTGCTGAAGATCTACCTATGCCACGCCCTCAACCCGTTGCTAAGCTACCGGATGACTCCAATCTTGCTGCTATTCAAATACTTCGCTTACATTTTAACCTTCAGTCTGCCAGTCTACAAATAAGTAAACTACCTTATACTATACGACCCACTTTATTACAGGTAAATTGAATAGTAATAAGAGTATTTTTTTTTATCAAAGACTTTAACGAAATTTCTTTTGTTCGAATTCTAGTTAATAGTTCCACATGATCCACGTATCGATTTGATTCCAACAGCACAGATGAGAGATCGCATGATTCTTTTTAGAGATCGATTTGATTTAGATGAATGCTTCCGTTGCTTATTGAATGGTGCAGGGTTCTTGGGTGGAGATCCAACATTATCAGGCAATTGGAGACTATCAGATGAATTCTTTGACAAGTTTTGGTTTCTCACTATTGATTATAACAGAAGAGGTCGATCCCGGGATCCTGAAATACAAGAACTGGAGCAAATAGAAGAAGAGGATGAAGAAGAGCATGTTGAAAATAATAATGCTGGAGAGGAAAAAGTAAATGAACTTCCAGAAGATTTACTACCAGAATTAAGCTACCAAAATATTCTTGATTTCCTGGAGACTGAAATTAATCACTATAGGCATCAACCTCAAGCAACATTGTTTCTTGGATAATTAAGAAAGGAAAAAAAAGTCTAAACTTTATTTATAAAAAAATAATATAAATGCGTTAAATAGTGGTATATATGTTACAAATGAATGATGCTTTCTTTTTTTTTTGTGAGTGAGTGTGTGTATTGTAGTGTATCTTTGCTTTTTTTTGGGGAGAAAAGAAAGTGGAATGTTTATGCTTTTTGTTTTGTTTTTACTCCCAATCTTGAATTTCAGTATCCTGTAAACGAGATACTAGATTCATTTCTTGCTCAACTTCATGGCGTCTGGCTTCGGGAATAAATCTATCTTGTAGTGCCATTTCGTAGACTTGATGGTATTCGTGAACGGGTCCCTGGTAGTGACCACGATCATATCCTAAGGTAAATGCACTGCGAATCATACGAAGAATGAATTCTTCGCGAAGAGCCTTATTCTTACGGAGGTATTGGAAGTCTTTAGCAGCATCATGGATAGCACTTTCCAAATTTTGTGTTGAGTTGAAGATATAACTATTGTAGTATTCGTAACTGGTAATAAGAGCGCCCTTTTCGGTATGAACATCGGGGTCAACATATGAGGTTTTTACATTACGAGTACCACTTCTATCAATAAAAGAGTTCTTCAAAGGACCGGTTTTTGTCGTAATAACTGCAGCACCAAATGCCATATCTTGCATTATTTCATGTCCTTCTGGGTTGGGAGAGAAGACAAAATCAGCAGATGCTCTAGCGAAAATAGCGAATCGACGTTGATCTCTAGCAGATGTCAGAAGAAGAACATGGTCAGGATTTCGTTTTTGGAGGTCACCAAGGTTGGCATTGAGATAATCAGCAGGTTTTCCCAAAATGATGAATCTCATGTTGTTTTTAACAAAATAATCGATAGCTTGGGGCAACATTTGAAGAACTTCCTTATTCATGTTGGCAGCGCGGTAAATGACAATAGGGCGTTTTGTATCTTGCTTGATGAAGATTTCTTGCTTAACAAGGAAACGCTTGACACGGTCCTTGAAGCTGAACACAAAATCGTGTACACCATCAGAGAGAATCCACGAAGTCGGAGTATCTTGAGGAGGCTCAATATATCCTAAAAGAGCATCATCATCTTGTTTAGAAAGCAAAGAAGGTTGATCCTGAATCATTGTTAGAGCATATTGAGGGAAAGCCATTTTACGGTGCACCAATTTGTCCGTCATAAAGGGATGATCGGAGCTGTGAAAGTCGATCGCATTGCTGATACCATAGAAACGGGCTCCCTGTACCTTTTTCAATAAACTATCCATAATAAGCTCCTTCAAATGAAGCTCTCTTCTACCCTCAATAATATCAGCTGCAACAGCGCGACTAGCGTATGTGACTGCTTGTGCACGATCAATGGCTAGCTTGGCCATAAACATACGGTGATCATAGACATATTTACGAAGCTCTTCACGCTCTGCGAGGGAGTCCAAAAATTTTCTAACGTTGCGGAATGTATTTGAGTAGAGAAGTTCGTCATCGTGATCATGCATGGTGTAAACAATAGCTGGTGGGCGAGGTCCCAAATCATCTGCATCTCTTTTATCTTGAAGATGTTTAGCAACATAAGCATTTGAAGCTCCGTGGATGTGCACAATATCGACGCGGGGAACAATACGGATAGGTGCGAAAATAGATTCTTCATCGGCAGCTGTAGCCTTATGTGCGAGAAAAGCAGCGGCAGCTTTGGCAAAATATTGATCCTTCCACTCGTTTGGTAAAACATTTTCATCGTAAATTTCTGAGGGTAATCTGCACTTGAAAGCTTGAGTGAATGGACGTCTATTTCCTTGACCGATCATGTAAACGGGAACACCATCAGTTGGTGGAACTGGTCGTTGAGGCGTAATCATTACAGAGGTATTAACACCATCAATCATCTGATATTCATATTTATTGGGTGGTTGCACGGGCGGATTGAATGCGTGTATCATTTTAAAAACGTGGAACTCAATTTGCTGCATTTGATTGGTTTGTTTATTACGAACTTCCACCATCATATCAATCGCTTTTTCAGGCTGTAATCGACGCAAAAAAGTATAGAATGGCATAACAATGGCTACCTCTGTTAAGTTCGATTTTTGCTGTGCTGCTGCCAAAGCGGTAACTGTTCTTCCGAGCTCTGTAAAAGAGGCCGGGCCAAACTCTTTCGTAACATGATAGACTTGAGTGCCTTTTTCAATCTGACTTTGTATATTTGTATCCAGATGTTGATAAGTCATGATTGGATACTGTCTTTTAACTAGTATAAAAAAATATTGTAATTAAGTACAAAAGAAATTAGAATTGTTCTGGAATAACATACCGATTCGAACAGGAGAGAGCTTGCTGTTAAGCTGTTCATAGCTATAGCTAAGTACTAGAATTTCTGAAAGAACAAGTAAAACTAGAAATACAGTCAACTGGTGCCACCAACGCCATTTTCTATCATGTTTTGGTGATGAAGGCGCTTTCGAGTTGAAAAAATAGGAGAGGTTTCTCCAGGAGTTGGTAGGCGGAGTTGTTTGATCCGTAGACGAGCGAGCTGGATCTACAGGAACAGAAATTGCTATTGATTCCTGTGTGGAAGACATATAAAAGAAAGTAGTGAAAGAATTGAGAGTAAAGTAAAAATGAGTGAATATAAAGGAAAGGAGAAGATGAAATGAAGAAAAATAGAAAATTGGACAACAAAATAGGTCTTGGCCATTTACTGTAATTCCATAAAAGGATAAGATTTATCTGAATGCTCACATCATTTCCCTTTAAATGGAGTTTGAAATAAAGGGAAGAAAAAAAACAGTACATGTATTACAATAATATTGAGTATATATTGTTTTGTTTTTTTTTATTTCTTCTTTTTTATGTATTTTTACACTATTCGATTTAGTAATTAAAAAACTATTACCAAATTTCTAAAAATATAAATTAAAGCTCGAATAGTTTTTTTATACAATGTGAAAATATAACTATTTTAATTTGTTTTGGGTATTGTTTTAGAAGAGCGAATTTCATATTACTTTTTTTATGTTCTACAAAGTTATCCGTTGTCGATAGTGTTCCAGCCTAATTATGAGGTCGATGTCAATAATGTAATACAAAAACCCAAAAATGGATGAAAACGTGTCAATTGCACAAAAAAAAGGGCAGACACGGGATGATTGCGATGAAATAACGCCTGCCTTATCACGACCACATATTTAAAACACTAACAAATATGGCTGGTGCAAAAAATAAAATGAAATATTAAAAAAAAGAGAGATAAACTTGTATCCAGTATAAACCATTTCAAGAGGTAAAAAGTGTTCCTGAATCTGTAGATTTGCATAATGGCAAAATATTTACCTGCCAAGATAAAACCCATTTTTGGTTATTTAACTGACTTTTCATTTATTTATTTTTATTATGTTTTCCTGTGTGAACCAGAAGTAAATATGATTTTACCTGCGTTACATAATTGAGCTGGGAGTCATTGTTCCCAGTCTGATTTTGCGCTACACCGATCTCTTTCCGATGTGCACCATCAAAACTTTTTGAGAACACAATTTTTATGGTCGCCAGTGATATTTTGGATGGCCCCTGCCCTTTTTTCAAATAGCAATCCTTAATGTAGAAATATATCAGCTACTGATTCTTGAAGCTTGCTCTTACAAATTACAAGCTTTCACATCCAAAACCAACATTTTTTTTTGAGCTTTTGATCTGGTATTAAAAGCATTACTAGCAGAGTAAAGGTAATTACTCTCGCATAGCAATAATATATTCTATTGAATTCTGTAAAAATAAGTATATACCAGAAATTTTGCATTTCTACTTCTTAATTTATTGTATTATAATTATTCCGTACCTCCGTCAAAGGACCATAAAAAGAGCGCCATGATTTATCAAAAAGATCCTAAACAATAGCTATAATGTATCATAGAGCGGCATTGCTATAATTAAATAACACTTTTGATCGACAAAACAAACAGAGTCCTAAGTTGTTAAAGCTAAACTAAATCGGGATGCGGCTACTTCAAATCCTGTAATTCTAGCAGCGTTCTTTCTGTTGTATGACAAGACCAACAATTTACTTTTTATGTAATTTGAGACATGTGTCAGGTATTCTATAAATCTTCTACCTTGGATTGTTCTGTTGTAAAAAGTAATAATAGAAATAGAAAAATCAAAAGGATTGCTATTACTCGATAAGAGATGATAATTTCTATTTACATTAGATTTATATGATAACAACAGGATAGCCATAAATACCTTATCAGTAAAATTTGCTTTCAGTAGTTTCTTTTTGTCAGGTGCATAGTGTGTAACTTTTACTAGAATTTCTAAGTCTTCCTTCTAGTAATTTTTTTGTGTGATATTGTATGTCTTATTGTATCCAAGTTGAACCATTACAGCAGGTACCTCAATGAATAACATGATTTATTCCATTAAACAATAGGATATTTCTATTCGTGTCTAATGCAAAATCAATTATGAAAACACCGCAATTTTTTTTTTTCGAAACTCGACAATCTGTTGTGAGAATCACAAGAGTTATAGCGAATATAACGAACTTGAAAGAACACCTTACTCAATGTAGAGTTAGTGTATAGTAGAACATGTGATTTAATAACATGGATATGGATTGAAAGTGCTATTTTCAGTTTTCAAAGAGAATGTACGTTCTAATACCACATAATATCAATCAGCTTAAGTACCTAAAGCTTCACTTCAAATCGAAAATTGCTTATTTTTATAGGCTCGTGTGTTACTTATATAAGCAGATGTTGGACTTTCACAAATATATAATGATAATAAAATTCATCTATCAGTTCACTCGTCACACTTTGCTATGCTAGTTATTCAATTCGTTTTTTTCTTAAGGAGATGAAAGTAAATGGCCATTTTAGCGAAGCCAGAAATAAAATGTCGCCTTTACTTTCAAAAAACTAAATGATAACAAGAATTTTTTTATTAGCAGCCAGGAAAAAAGTTTGATTTCTATTTTTGAAAAGCTTCTATTCTTCCTCTATTCGAGTATGTTGGGTATGTTGATGTTTTAACTTTAATTTGAATATATATTTTGCTTAAAGAATAATCTTTTGCGACGAAAAAAAAAATAGGTTATTGACAGTTGATTATTTTTCCAATCTCTAACTAGAGAAAGAAATAAAAGTTAAGGCCCATTTTTTTTTTAACTCGACACATTTGTCCAACATCAGATTACGAACGGCTTTAAGAAACTTTTTGGTATTAAATAAATGCACCGATAGTGGCACAGGTCGCTACCCATGGCTCAAAGTATGTGATAAGTAAGCTCAGTTTTTACACTCAGTATCATGGCCCATCTTGGTTATCTGTATGAAACTAACTGGATCGCACTTCATAGATATGAAAACTAAGTTAAAAATAACATAGTGTTTTTGAGAGAAGTGTAAAATCAAAGGTATGAAAACGTTGATTTATGCCATGGTATTCTATTAATTTTTTTAAAATCTTCATATGAGCTATTGTCGATTCTAAATTCAATTGATTATGCCTAATGGAGATACTCCAAGTACTTTATTTCATATGATCTTTATCTCATCACTAAAAGGTTGCACTAATAAATCTCAACTTTGCACGTCATTTCTCAATGGAATTTTCTATTTTAAACTGCAAAAGAAAACGTTCTTTTTAAACTTTCAAGGAACAGCAAACAAACTGAAACATTTTTTAATTGCAGATATAAATAAAAAAAATGTCAAACTTTGGCAGAGAAAAATGCCATTTTAAGTAGTTATTCAGTTTATTTATGCATCTATAATCATGAGATAAAATAGACTTTGTAAGGCAGAACCTTTCTATTTGAATTAAAGTAACGCAAATTGTTTTCTTTTCAAATATTTACTTATAAAGTCGGTATGTACGATATATTCCAATTTCGCATTGGTGCTGATTAGATTCAACATAGTAGTAACCTTCTTTTCGTTTAGAGAACAGGACTAAAATACTTATTGAAAGTCTTATTATTCATGTTCCAAAGTCGGCAGAAAAGGAAATACCACCTTTATATTCATATCACAATAATAATAAGAATGTTTATCAGGTTTTCATTTTACTATTTGATATAGTTGATTATAATTGTTTGATTGGACTAAGCTCCTGATTTTTTGTCGAAAGTAAACTACTGAATGGTAAGTATCTGAATTCTCCTTAAACATGCTCGAAAATATTTGAAATAAAAGTAAACACGTTTCATTCATTCTTATTCTTTAGACTTTCTCGTACAAAAAAGTCTATTCAAATGTATACTAGCGTAACTATAAAAGGGTATTTTCGAAGGATATTACTCCTTCTGAGGACCATATATAAAAAGTTAAAGAAGGAGATCGAATACACATATGATCAGACTATTTGAAATGACAATGCATTATGTTGGTACTCCTTTAAGAAAGCACTGACGTTTATGAAAAAAAACCTCGTGATTTAATCGTCCTCATGTCGATCATCACAAAGTTACCCCAGCTATTTTTATAATTCGCCAAATATTTATGAAAGTGCTTCAATGGGTGTCTGTGCAAAAATTATGGTGTATAATTATTAATCATTATAAAATAGCTACTTTATTCATAAAGGCTTTTTTTTTCTTATATGAGAAAAAAAAATAGATGGTGAGATATTATATGTAAGAAATTTTAGGGATTAGCAAATAGTTTAGCTCTGATATTATTGATATTAGGCACGCCTAATTCGGTCTAGTTTTTGTGTATGTTTATTTAGTAAAGCTCTTTGCATGAAAAGACTAGGAACTTACTTTTTCTTCGGAAGTAGAGGGTTCGATACTATTCAACAAAACAGAACATCTATAGAAACCACAGCCCTATTCATCATGTTAATAAGTATATTAATATTCTAAAGATAACGCGCACTTTACCTCCGACCATGGTGATCTACAAGCCCAGCAGAAACAAAAGCCGCAATAAGAGCAGTCGACTTTATTACAGCCTTCATCTCTATTAATCATGATGGAACAACTTGGACATCGACGACTATTAAGGCATCAGATACATGCTAATTTTTTCTACACAAACAATTTGTGCAACATTCTACCTGTTTTTTAATTTCCACATGATTGTTTGCTTGATATCTTGATTTAATTCTTTGTCAAGTAAATAATCCATGTTTTCCTCACATGTATTTGGATGTGCATCATAACCACAGCATAAACATATATCAGTGGAACAAGTAGTACTAATGAAAATAAAAATCAGGGGAGGTAAGTTCATTGTGATATATGACTAAAAAAAAAAAGAGGGGCTACACATTATTATTATTATCATTATTATGATTTTTACCATTGCATTGCTGGAAAAAATTCAATGTGAGCAAATTGGATTTGCTTCCAAACCTCGGGTTTAACAGCAAATCGAGTGAACTGTAATGAAATCAATTTTGCTTTTCCAGACCCAGAGGCAAGATGGTTTTTCTCAAACGTAAGTACATCCTTCATAATGCGCTTGAACAATACAGGTAATTTTGGATCTGACCAGTCTTGTCGTTTATAAATTGGAATCCAGCGTTTGATTGCAATATGTTCGATATGATTTTTGTGCTTTTCATGATCCGGGCAAGAGACAAGGAGGTCCTCTAACATATCGCAGAAAGTTCGTGATTGACTATTTGTTTTTTTATAAATAAAGGAGGAAGAAGTGGAAAAAAGGAAAAGCAGCATAAAGCAAAATAAAACGAAATTAAGTATAAGTTCAAAGCAAACTTCCAACGATAAACATTACCTTGGTTGTATAATGTTGTTATAAACACAAGGTATCATATCTGTTTCGCAATGGTGACAACACCTTGTAAAGCTGCGGTAAGGGGTATTATATTTGTTGTATAATTCTGTTATCCTGTTAGGTACAAATCGACTCCATTCACTTTGAGGTATAGATTCACGGCAGACAGGACAGGTGATTGGAGTCACACTTAAACCCCATGATGACATAACTGTTTGTGTGATATATCTTTTTGATACAGCATTAACACATTAAGATTCTCTTCAAAACAACAACAACAAAAAAAAAGGTAAACCTTTGAAAACAATCTAAACAATATTGGTCTCTGCAGTAATCTAAACACAAATCCAGTTTTGCATCAAAGCAGATGGAGCAACGATTGATAAAGTGTTCCATATCCTCATGGTCTTCATAAGAACTTGAAGCAGAGGAGTCGGATTCATACATTATATATATTTATTTAAGTTTTAAGTATAATAAGCTTGCCTTATATTACGATATTAATAACAACGAAAGAAAAGAAGGTGATTAAAAAAAGAAAAAAGAAGAAGAAAGAAACATAAAAAAAAGGAAGGTTGTCTTCATTTTGGACTGCAGCAAGTTTGGGCCATGTGATAAAAAAGTTAAGATAAATAAATAGTCCATTCTGATTTAATTGAGGCACGGGCATTTCGGTTATTCTTTTCTCTTCTTGCAATTATATTTCATTTCTCCTCTGCCTTTCGAGTTATATTAACGGTAATTTACTAAATGAGATTTGTATTTCACATCTTAATCAAATAAAATCATGTGCATCCACTAATTTCTATTTTAGATAAAAAAACAAAATTAACCATTCCTGTTGTATTTCAAGTTTAACAAATACAAGCCACTCCTAAAACACATTGTTGTTGTTGTTGTTGTTGACAATGGAAAGTGTGTGAATTGATGATGTGATGTTTTTTTTTATATAGAAATTGATTTAGGGGATGAGAGACACGAACTTGTACAACAAAAAAATGCAGTTGGTTTTGACGTCTCCCTAAACCTAAACGCCCCCTCTCTCCTATTATATATAAGAGTGCCACTCCCTTTTTTTATCTTTTTTTTTTCAATCTTCTTTTATACACTAAAAAATATTTACCTCTCTTTTTTTATATTTTGCAATTTCTTAATAATATAAACATTTGATGAGTAAAAGTGGATTTCAACCCAAAGATGCTCGCGCCGTGAGCCTTTATCAAGACTTGGATGATGAGTTATTTCAAGAACATACGGGTAAAAAGATGAGAACCACCGGAACACAGGCATTGGTTGAATTCTTAAAAACAACAAGTCCGGAAGAGTTTCAACGTAGCCCAGAGAAATCCGTCAATAATTTGTTTTCAAGAATTAGAAAAACAAAGAGGCCGCCACCTTCTACACCTTCCTTATCCGTCCGTTCTGTTCCTTCAAGTACAAATTCGCTTCCAGCAACATTATCTACCATAACTCCTTCTTATCAAGGTAGTGAAGTTGGTCCTTTTGCGCCCAGAAAGAACTATATTGAAATCATACCACAGCAATCTGTTTCATCAAACCATACCTCTTTTGACACGGCCTCTTTACAATCATTTGTTAGACGTAATAATAAAACCACCTCAGATCCGATTTTGCCTACAAATAAGAAACGGGAGTCAAGTCTTTATAGTGCCTCTTTATGTCATTCTACCTCCATTCGCAGTCAACTCAGTGCCCGCACAAAGTCAAGAGATACTCAGCAGTCTATCAAAGCAACAGAAGAATTTATAAAGTCAACACAAGGATTTGACACTATTGAATCAGCATTGTTGAGCCGATTGGAAAGGATAAGGTTGGTGGACGAGGAATTACCAAGCAATAAAGTAGCTACTGGTTTGGCTGCAGAGCATATAAGGGCGCTTGGTTTCACTCAGCCTGAACCAGCCGTCAAAGAAACGATCAAGGTACGTCATATGCAGGTTCAAACCGAAGACCAGTTACCGGAAGAGAAAGACACACCTGTGCCAGACAAGGTAGTCCGTTCAACATCCAGACCTATATCTACATCATCTACCCTATCTGACGAGCAAAAGAGAACCAGGAGAGCTGAGGCAGCACTAGAAGAAGCTTTGGATCATTTTGAAGTGGTTTCAGGTCTTGCTTATATGAAACTACGTGAATTATGGGAAGAGAAAGTTAGGTGGGAAAATGCCTATCTTGAGCTAAGAGAACGATGTATGGATCAAAAACAGTATCCCTGCCAGCAAGACTATTTCAAAGAAGATGAAGAGGACGAACTTGGATTATCAGAGTTTCCCTGCAGTGAAATGTAATCAAATAAAAGAAAGTAAAGCTATATTATTAGTCACGTGTAGTTCCTTAATCATGTGTGTTTATAACAAGCATAAACAGCCTTTTTATTTTATTATTATTGTTATTTCCCTTCTTTTTATTTTATTTTTATATCCTGTCCTTGGGCTGACCTTGTAGAGTGTGCATATAAAGAGTTTTTTTTTTCTTCTTTTTATATATAAATATATTTATATATACAATGGGGCAGTCACCATCTGTAGAGAGACATGACAATGCTTCCACTCGTACATTGCACTCATCCGTTCACTCAAATCGACCAATGACTTTTTTTAGAAGAATATCTCACCGTCTTCACAACAGCCACCCTCGCTTTGGTAGGAACAGACCTGCTCAAGGAGGAGGCTCCACCACTTCTTCAGTGCGCCGTGCGACACAAGAAGCGGCTCGAGCTGCTGTGGCTGTGACGGGACCAAATATGCTTTATCACTATCAACATCCTATGAATGATAGTAGTACAACTGCTATTTCAGATACATCAACCGATGGACGACCTCTGTCGTTACATACACTACTTAATAGACAAAGAAACAGTGATGTCGCTTCCTTGTCGGAATCTGAACAGCAAATATTAAATAGTGGTGTTTCGGTGATTACACTTGCTCAGTTACAGTCCTTACTACGTTCACAAGGAGTAGCAACAAGTCACGATACTAACAACACACCACCTTCTTCAACGCCAGGATGGGTTAGTGTTGTATTACTCGGCTACTTGGCTCAATTACAGCAACAACAACAACAACAACAATCTCAACCACAACCACCACAGCAGCCTCAGTCTCAACCTCAACAACGGCAGCAGCAAACACAGCAGCAAACACAGCAGCAACAAACTTTAGACGAAGATGACTTATTACCACCCAATCTTCCCTTTGTTAGACTACGAAGACCTCGCTCAGGTGAATCCACCTCTTCATCCACAGATACCATTCGATCTATGCCCCTCTCCACTCGTTCTATGCCACTTTCCACCCGTTCCACTCGTTCAAACCGCTCCACTCATAGTTCACAATATCAGCATCGCATTCAACCAGAAACTTCACTCATTTTAATTCTTCATAGTACACAGGTGCTCCAGGCACTCTCCTCGTTGTCTGATAATCCTAGTTATGAGGATCTCTTAATGCTGGGCTCTATACTAGGGCAGGCGAGAGCACCCACCACCACCCAAGCGGCTGTGGATGAGGCTATACCAGTTACACAATGGTCAGAAACCACCCAAAAAGAACTAAAAGGAACGGAGCAGTGTCTTGTATGCTTAGATGAGTTTGTGCTCAAACAAGCAATACGTATATTAAAATGTCGTCATGTGTTTCACAGAGAATGTGTGGATAGATGGTTATGCGAGTCACATAATTCATGTCCAGTGTGTAGAGGAGTCCCAGTTTCCTGAAACAGATTAGTTGGAAAGATGGAAAAGCTCTATTCGTTTTTTTTTCCGGTCCCCGCAAAAAAAACCATTTTTAGTTTTTTCTGTTAATTCACCAATAAAACACTGCTAACAATCATCTGCATAAGTTCATTAATCGTATAAATATCGCCTATTTTCTTCATCCGTTTTTATTACATTATTGATTTTATTAAATTGTATATATATATATATATATATATTTTTTTTACTACAAATGACTATTGCAAAATCTAATGAAAAGGTGTTGAATATCAACAACATGAATCCTCTTATTAAGAATATGGAGTATGCTGTCAGAGGTCGTCTTGCCATTCGAGCCGATGAGATTAAAAATCAATTGGAACAGGGCTATAAATTTCCCTTTGACACCGTTGTCAATTGCAACATTGGTAATCCACAGCAGTTGAACCAGGCACCTATTACTTTTTTCCGACAGGTACACATATTTCTATAATAAAAAAAAGTTTATTTTTGGATTTCCATTTTACTAAAATAAAAACATTTGTAGGTTTCCTCACTTTGTGACAATCCTGATTTACTTTTAGAGCATAATTACCCTCTTGTATCGCAACTCTATCCAACTGATGCCATCGAGCGTGCTCGTACTTTAATGAAATCCATTGGTAGTGTTGGTGCTTACTCTCACTCTCAAGGAGTTCCTGCCATTCGTAAAACAGTAGCCAATTTCTTACAGGAGCGTGATGGTCATGCTGCTAATCCTGACGATATCTTTTTAACACAAGGTGCCTCCTCAGGTGTGCAAACACTTTTATCCATGTTGATTGAGGACAAAAATACAGGCATCATGATTCCAATCCCTCAATATCCCCTTTACTCTGCCTCGCTTGCTCTTTATGGTGCTACCCCAGTCAACTACTATCTTGATGAAGAAACTGGCTGGAGCCTTAATGTAAACGATCTTACCAATGTTATTACCAGTGCCCGAAAGCATGACACCGAAGTGAGAGCCTTGGTTATTATCAATCCGGGAAATCCTACAGGTCAATGCTTGACTGCTGAAAACATGCAAGAGATTCTTACCTATTGCTATAACCAACGCATTGTGCTTTTGGCTGATGAGGTTTATCAAACCAATATTTATGAACCTGAACAACGCCCCTTTATTAGCTTCAAAAAGGCATTGATGGATCATCCTGATAAGGAGGTTAGGGAAAATGTTGAGTTGGTCTCGTTCCACTCCATCTCCAAAGGTATGATTGGTGAGTGTGGTCGTCGTGGTGGCTATTTCGAAGTGACCAACTTTGACCCCAAGATTGTTGAGCAGCTCTACAAAATGTCTTCTGTAAACCTTTGCCCCAATATCCATGGTCAGATACTTGTTGACTTGATGTGTAATCCACCTCGCCCTGTTGATGCATCATTTGAATCTTATACCAACGAAATCGAGGAAATCTACAACTCTCTTCGTCGCAGATCCAAAAAACTGGAGAATGTATTTAACCGCATGGAAGGTGTCACCTGTCAGCATGCCCAAGGCTCTCTATATCTGTTCCCTCAAGTTCGTTTGTCCAGAACCGCCGTCCAAGAAGCAGAGAGACTCGGTATTGCTCCCGATGCTTATTACTCACATGCCATGTTGGAGGCTACTGGTGTCTGTGTTGTTCCAGGCTCAGGATTTGGACAAAAGAATGGCACTTGGCACTTTAGATCGACCTTTTTACCAGAAGAAAGATTGTTCGATCAATTCTGTGCTAGCCTTGAAAGGTTCCATGCCCAATTTTTAAAAGATCACCGTGATTAAATCTTTGTAATCTAGTTTATATTTCTCTTTATTTGTAAATATTCTTATACCAAACTTTATTATTAAATAAACTTTATTTATTGTTAATGGAATTCAAATACGTCACAATACAGCAAGCCCAAAATGTTCTTGCCCTTTTAGTAAGAGTG
>VCJI01002859.1:0-10649 GCA_024139395.1 Backusella morwellensis | reverse complement strand
TTTTTTTTTTTTTTTTTTTTATAAAAAAGAAAAAAAAAAGTACTCTGTTTCTTCTCTTCTTGTCTATATATATATATTTGCAGCTGTATATACAAAATGGATCATTTTGAAGATGTTGCTGCACCGGATGATTTTCGCTTCTTAGAATATGCTGCTGACACGCAGTCTTCTCAATATGATTACGATGGATTTACGCAGACTCCCAAAGCGGATCATGAACCTGACCCCGATCTCTCATTTCAGTCACTTTCACTTACTGATAAAGCATATCAAGACGATAGCACACCCGCCAATCGCTCCACTGAGTTTGAGTTTGAGGATACCGACGACTTCAACGACTTGAATCAGCAAGAAGAGGAAAAGGACTTGCCACCTCATGCCTGTCGTTATTGTGGTATTCATTCACCTGCTTCCGTGGTGAAGTGTGTTACATGTGACCGTTGGTTCTGTAATTCAAGAGGAAACACTTCTGGTTCGCATATTATCAACCACTTGGTACGCGCCAAGCACAAGGAAGTGTGTCTTCATCCTGAATCTCCCTTGGGAGACACCGTGCTTGAATGCTACAACTGCGGCTGTCGTAACGTCTTTTTATTGGGTTTTATCCCAGCAAAGAGCGACACTGTCGTAGTTTTACTTTGCAGGTTTGTTGAATAGAGTCTTTTTAATGAATTGATATTGATTGTTTTCATATAGACAACCATGTGCTGCTGTGCCCTCTTCCAAAGACATGAATTGGGATACAACTCAGTGGATGCCCTTGATTGATGATCGTTGCTTCTTGACTTGGTTGGTCAAGGTTCCTTCTGAGCAGGAACAGCTTCGTGCAAGACAAATAACAGCTCCCCAGATTAATAGATTGGAAGAGTTATGGAAGGAAAACGGAGAAGCCACCTTGGAGGACCTTGAGAAACCAGGCGTGGATGACGAACCTCACCCAGTACTGCTGAGGTAATATCAAAAAAGAATGTTGTCAATGAAAGTGACTTATATATTTTATATGATAGATACGAGGATGCTTATCAATATCAGAATATCTTTGGTCCTTTGGTGAAGATGGAGGCAGATTATGATAAGAAATTGAAGGAATCTCAGGTATACATTGGATAAAGGAAAACAAAGAGAGAGAGAGAGAGAGAGAGAGAGAGAGACTGATTCTAAACAATATATTAGACCTGCGACGATATTGTTGTACGTTGGGACGTTGGTCTTAATCAAAAGAACATTGCTTGGTTTTATTTCCCCAAGTTAGAAATGGGTGAGATCAAATTGGCTGTGGGCGATGAGTTACGCCTAAGATATAGAGGCGAGTTACATGACGCTTGGGAAGGAGCTGGTCACGTAATCAAAATCCCCAATAACGTAAGTGATGAAGTGGCCCTGGAATTGAAACGCGGTGGTAGGGTGCCTGTTGACTGCACCCATAACTTCTCTGTGGATTTCGTTTGGAAATCAACCAGTTTTGATCGTATGCAATCTGCCATGAAGACCTTTGCTGTTGATGAAACTAGTGTTAGTGGCTACATTTATCACCGTTTGTTGGGCCATGATGTGGAGCCTCAAGTATTAAAGACACAGATGCCAAAGAGGTGAGTTGTTACCTTCATCATGTTGATATTGTTGTATTGACTTTATACTAGATTCTCTGCTCCCAACTTGCCTGAACTAAATCACTCTCAGGTTTATGCCGTTAAATCTGTTCTCCAAAAGCCTCTTTCCTTGATTCAGGGTCCTCCTGGTACCGGTAAAACCGTCACCTCTGCTTCCATTGTCTATCACTTGGCCAAGATGAACCCAGGCCAAGTCCTTGTTAGTGCTCCATCCAACGTTGCTGTCGATCAGCTTGCCGAGAAAATCCATCAAACTGGTCTCAAGGTTGTTCGTATCACCGCAAAATCAAGAGAAGAGCTTGATTCGCCTGTTTCATTCTTGACTCTTCATGAGCAGGTTCAAAATAACGATACCAATGTGGAATTGCAAAAGTTGATTCATTTGAAGCGTGATCAAGGTGAATTGAGTGCTTATGATGAAAAGAAATACAAGGCTTTGAAGAGAGCTTGTGAAAAGGAGATTTTACAGGTAATGAAATAGATAAGTGGAAAGAGAGTGTTTTGTATATTGATATTTGTACATTGTAGAACGCTGATGTTATCTGCTGTACAAGTGTGGGTGCTGGCGATCCTCGCGTTTCTCGTTTGAGATTCCGTACCGTATTGATTGATGAAGCCACTCAAGCTTCCGAGCCTGAATGTATGATCCCACTTGTTCTTGGCTGTAGACAAGTTGTCCTTGTTGGTGATCACCAGCAATTAGGTCCTGTTATCATGAATAAGAAGGCTGCTCGTGCCGGTCTTTGTCAATCTCTGTTTGAAAGATTGGTTATTCTCGGTATTCGCCCTATTCGCCTCCAAGTGCAGTATCGTATGCATCCATGCTTATCTGAATTCCCCAGTAATATGTTTTATGAGGGTACACTTCAAAATGGTATCACCACCCAGGAGCGTATTAGAAAAAACGTTGATTTCCCATGGCCTGTACCTGAAACCCCCATGATGTTTTACGTCAATCTTGGTAACGAAGAAATTTCTACTTCGGGAACATCGTACCTGAATAGAACTGAGGCTTCCAACTGCGAAAAGATTGTAACTCGCTTTATGAAATCTGGCATTATGCCCTCGCAGATTGGTGTCGTGACACCTTACGAAGGCCAGAGATCCTACATTGTTCAATACATGCAATTCAACGGTTCTCTTCGCAAGGATCTTTACAAGGAAATCGAAGTGGCTAGTGTGGATGCTTTCCAGGGCCGTGAAAAGGACTACATTATCCTTAGTTGTGTCCGTTCCAATGAACATCAAGGTATTGGTTTCTTGAGTGATCCTCGTCGTCTCAACGTCGCTCTTACTCGTGCAAAGTATGGTGTTGTTATTCTTGGTAACCCCAAGATTCTCAGTAGACACCCCTTGTGGCATCACTTATTGGTCCACTACAAGGAAAAGGGTTGCTTGGTGGATGGTGCCTTGAACAATCTGCGCGTTTCAATGATCCAGTTCAACCGCCCAAGAAAGGTATATCGCAAGGATGACAAGTTCCGCCAAGGCTTGGCACACCAGGTGGATGCCAGAGAAGCTTTTGCTCGTCCTCCGATGCCCAATGAAAGTCGCCGTGGTGCCAAGGGCTATGGACAAGAATTTATGCAGACACACGATCCTATTGGCTATATCCCATCTGATTTAAGCTCCTTACCCAATTCTCAATTTAGTATTCCGTTCATTCCCTCAGCTAGTGGTCCTTTCACCCAAGACTTGTCTCAGTCTAGTGTCTACAACAGAAAGAATAAGCGACAGATGGATGATGGCTTCTCCAGCTCGCAGCGTTATGTTCCCGGTACATCTACATTTGCTAACCACGCCATGAGCTGGCAGCAACCAGGCGCCTCTCAGAACCTTTACAGTAGTCAATCATCTATTGGTTTAGCACTTTCTCAAAGTGATCGTTTACGAATGATGAGTGAAATGGCCAGTCAAAATAACAGTAATCTTATGAGTCAAGACAGCGTTTCCTTCAATTATGACGATTACAAGTCTCAAGACGTCAATTCTTTGATGAGTCAAGACTTTGATATTCGTAGCCAGGCAAGCCAATCTTTTACTCAATTTTAAACCTGCATTTGAATTTGATGAAAGAAGCTTGTTCCAACATTGGAAAAGCTATCGAGAAAAAAAATAAGAGAGAGGGGGATGGAAACCCTTTTCATTATGTATCTTAACATACCAATAAGTTTGAAAATCAGGCCAAAAACGAAAAACTAAGAGCAAAAAAAAAAAAGATCCCTTTGTTTTATCTTTTGTTTTACCCTTCTTTTGTTCAAACCATAATAAACTTATTCAAACTATTTGGAGAGAAAGGGTTCATTCTCCTTTATTTGTAATTCCTCTACTTGTATTCGTTTTTATTTAAAAAGTAATTGAATAGGATATTTTCAACGAGTTGAAACATCATAAGACATCATTGTTTTTTAGACTTGATAAGTTATATCATCAGTCTTTTTACTTTCCGGAAAAACTATATCGTTTAGAGATTCTGTAGAAACAACATTTGTTAAGGAATTCTTTACTAAAGCTTACTTTAAATATATTGAAACGAAATAATGATCATTATATGTACATAAGATCAATCACATTTCAAAATAAAGGCCTCTGTCAATTACCTTGAGAAGCTATTACCATAGAGTTGAATGACAGAGTGTTGATGTCACTTTCATTTTTCGTCTGTGTTTGCTCATGTAGCCATCTGAAAGAACTAGATGGAATGATTATCTAGCTCGGGTCCTAAACCTACGAATCTCTATTTCTTGGTTCACTCTGTTATGATCATTCATCATTTATAATTTCAACAGTTTTTTTTTTCTTAGATATTTTGATAATAATAGCACTATTTCTAGAGCGTATTGTTATAGCGAGAGGAATAGAAAATTGGAACCCACAACAATTTAAGCATTATTACCAAATTAGCATTGTTTTAACAAAAGGTGTTTTAAAGATTTTGTCCATCAATCAAATCAGGAATTGAAATCATATGAATGGGTCGTCTGAGCTAAAACTTTTCAGCTCAACACATTCCACAGGATCTTCCACATCCTCAGAATCCACAGCTCAACTTGTGACACCTTACCAACATCATCATAAAAGCGAAAAAGTACTGAAAAAATATAAGTTCGTAAAGAATAAATTCAATGTGAATTGGTCAAGGAAAACGATATTAGGACTATCTCCTCGGTTTTTCCTTTGAGTAACTTTCCAATTAATCAATATAAAATATAAAGAGGAAATGGTATTAGTTACACGAAACTCATATAGATGCACTCTAATGAATTGTTTGGATACAAATTGGGAAATCAATATCAATATCAATACGATTCTGACAGCTTTGTGGTGGTTTTGACTAATAAAAAGTATGAAAAAAATTGAATATATCGTCTGATATGAACGGAAAAGAACAAAAAAAAAAAAACTATTGTTTACAAACAATAATAATAGTAACAACATGGAAAGAGCAGAAGCAACTAAAAAGAAAGAACAACCGAGTCGAAACCAAGTCCATAGAAATACCTTGCGATGTGATTATGATGAAGAAGAAAAAGTAGAAATGATAAGGTTTCCACATTGTGGCACACTCATTCTGTCACATCATTGTATGTGTGCTACAAGCCATCGCTTGAGTCCACTTGGATTATTTTATTTTGGATGTTATTAAGTGTGAGGCGATCATTTTTCTTGATATTCCAAATTTTCTGCCAATTTTCCATTCAGAACATATATGTACGACGCACCCTTTGTCAATAGTAACAATAACATTTGGGGTTTCAAAAGACATCGGCTTTATTTAACAAACAATAACAGAAACATATACACCGAGATTATGCATACTAAACATGGGAATCTTGTTCTATATAAAGAAATGATAAAAGCATAATCTACGCAAAAGCATTCCTAGAAGTCTTTCAATTTTGTTTGTTTCTTGAGTGTGCTGTAAAAGAAAATCTTATTGATATCTCGTATATGGAAAGTGGAGAATAAAATAAAGTAAAAAAAAATGCCTCATCTGCACCAGGAGACTCATAAATAGCTAAACCTGATATAGTTGACTTGATTACTATTTGGTATTGTCAGTGTCCCGAAGGTATATATTCCTCGCGAATAATGATATATATCAATGGTATAGGCTAATTGTTTATATAACAATGACCTATTTTTTGCATTGACCGGTTTCAAAAAAAGTAGTGTTTCACAAGGATTGTCGATCACTTGGTGTTTGAAAAAAAAATGGGTTTAGAGTCGTCAGAAGAAGTATTTGTAATCTCTCTATTTTTTTCTTCTTCAATTATACCCCTATTACTATATTAAATATAATATTTTTATTACAAATGCTTTAAGCCATCAACTACAAACTTTGGAACTCCCTTCGTTTGATTGATCTAGAAGAGTATCATAAAACAATAGTAATTCTTATGTGTTGTCAAAGCTATAGCTTCCATTAAAGGCAAAAAATTACCTTTTTGCATGAACGCATGTGGTGAAATGTCTTGGAAATCTAAACCTTTTTTCTAAAAAAATAATTGCTTAGCTTTTTTTTTTATTAAAAAAAAAAACTCGTAGAACTTTCTCTCATAACGAAATGATCAAAGTCCAATCCATCTATTCTATCCCCTATGTTAAAGTATATGAAGATCCTTTACTTTATGTGAAGTTTTACCAATGTCGGTTTTTTAAACATTTTCCTGGAATTCTTTAACAACTTAGACATAAGTAGATCCTATTTTTTTTTCCCTCGTTTTATTTATTACATCTTACTCTTAAAAACATTTCTATCAAATAATCGCAATTAAGGCATGTCGCAACTTGATATTTCTGAAAAGACAGTTGCTTCTGTCGATACTGAAGTGAAAGTGGACATGCGTGAGACATTGACTACACCGCATAACGACCCTAATAATCCTTTTGCCTTCACACCAGACCAACTCGCAGCATTACATGATCCGAAAAACCTGGAGCTCTTACACACATACGGTGGTTTAAAAGGTGTAGCCCGAGGCTTACAAACAAACATACATAATGGACTTGTTCCAAACACAGTACTAGATAAAAACATTCGCTTAAACGATGTTATTTCGGATGTTAAACTTTGTACAGAAGAAAAAGGGACAGATACACTTCATATTGAACACATATCATCCGAAAACCCGGATACCACAGAAACTCAAGCAGATGGTCCTTTTGCTAAACGAATTGAAATCTTTGGTGTCAACATTTTGCCGCCAGCAAAAGTAAAAAATATATTTCAACTGATGTGGATGGCTTTTAAAGACAAAACACTTGTATGAATGATTGAACTGTTTTTTTTTTTCATTTGACTTATTATTAAATTTTAATATCACTAGATCCTATTGGCTATTGCAGCTGTGGTCTCACTCGCTGTTGGTCTTTATGACGATATTGCGCAGCCCGAATATGATGAGAACGGTAACAAGAAGGCCGGTGTAAAATGGGTCGAAGGTGTTGCTATCATTGTTGCGATTGTTATCGTTGTGCTTGTAGGAAGTATTAATGATTTCCAGAAGGAGAGACAGTTCCAAAAACTAAATGCAAAAAAAGAAGACCGTCTTGTCAAGGTAAATTAAACTTAAAGTACTCTTATTTTATGCATGTAATTTGACACTATTTCTTTATTCAGGCAACAAGAGACAGCGCAACAAGTCTTATCTCAGTCCATGATATACAAGTAGGAGACTTACTTCATTTAGAACCTGGAGATATTGTTGCTGCAGATGGTATCTTTATCGAGGGCCACAATGTACGCTGCGACGAGTCTGCTGCGACTGGTGAATCAGATGCCGTTCACAAGCAAACTTATGAGTCATGTTATAAACTCCATTTACAAAAAGAAGTAGCTTTGAAAGCTCAATCTCTTTCGGTTAATGCTACATCTCTTAAAATTGACGGATCATCTAGACTTTCCAACAACAAACTCTCAACTGCTAGAGAGTCGAAATCACTTCCTGACCCATTTATCATTTCTGGCTCCAAAGTTGTTGAGGGTGTGTGTACATATCTTGTGACCGGTGTTGGTGTCAATTCATACTATGGACGAACAATGATGGCTTTACGAACAGATAACCAAACCACACCTCTTCAAGAAAAACTGAATGGCTTGGCTTCCATGATCGCTAAACTTGGCTCTGCTGCTGGTCTTCTTATGCTTATTGTACTTTTAATCCGCTACTTTGTAAGCTGGAGATATGGTATCCCTACCGAAGCTACTGTCATTGTAAGACAAATAATGGATATCTTAATCGTTGTTGTAACCATTGTTGTTGTCGCCGTACCTGAAGGACTTCCTCTTGCTGTTACATTAGGTAAGATAAATATGTGCTGAGTAACTATCGCAATTATTAACTTTTTATAAAATAACTTTACAATAGCACTTGCTTATGCTACTCAACGTATGCTAAAGGATAATAACCTTGTTCGTGTTTTAGCAGCTTGTGAAACTATGGGAAATGCCACTACCATTTGTTCCGATAAGACAGGTACACTTACGCAGAACAAGATGACCGTTGTTACAGGTACTTTAGGTACCTCATTCCGCTTTATGCATGATGCCCCCACCAATCGTGATGATATTCATGATATGACCACTGTTTCCGAAAAGGTGGCAAAGCCTGTCCTATCTCTTCTTCATCAAGGTATTGCTACAAACACAACGGCTTTTGAAGGTACCGATGAAAATGGCTCTCCTTGTTTTATTGGAAACAAAACAGAAACTGCCTTGTTGGCTTTCTCCAAAAACCTTGGTGCAGAAGACTACAACACATTGCGCAATCGCTGGGATGTAGAGCAGGTGCTTCCATTTAGCTCTGAACGTAAAGCCATGGCTACCATTATTAAAATGCCCCATTCTACAGACTCTACCAGATTTATCTATCGTGCCCATGTTAAAGGTGCCTCTGAAATTCTTGTAGAAGAATGTAGCACTATCATTACCCTAAACAATGAAAAATACAAATCTCAGGATGATGATTCTGAAGTCCAATTACGCTCCTTGACAACAGGTGACCTTGATCGTCTTGGAAAAATCATTCAAAGTTATGCCACTCGCAGTCTTCGTACTATTGGTATTGCCTACCGTGACTTTGATAGCTGGCCGCCTAATGCAGCTAACAAAGGTGCTAGTTCAGACAATGACGAATTAGAAGAGGTCGAAATTTCATATGAAGATATAGTAGACGGTAAAGGGCTTACCTTACTTGGTATTGTTGGTATTGAAGATCCACTTCGACCTGGTGTCAAAGAAGCTGTCAAGGCGTGTCAACAAGCAGGTGTATTTGTCCGTATGGTAACTGGCGACAACGTTGTAACTGCTAAAAGTATTGCAAAGCAATGTGGTATCTATACAACAGGAGGTATTGTCATGGAAGGACCCATGTTTCGTAATCTACCCTTACATGAAATGGACGCTATACTTCCTCGTCTACAAGTTCTTGCAAGATCCAGTCCTGAAGACAAGCAAATATTAGTGGGCCGACTTAAGGAACTCGGTGATATCGTCGCTGTTACTGGTGATGGAACTAATGATGGACCTGCCTTGAAACTTGCCGACGTTGGATTTTCCATGGGTATTGCTGGTACTGAGGTTGCAAAAGAGGCTTCAAGTATTATCCTTATGGATGACAACTTTTCTAGTATCGTACGTGCGATTATGTGGGGACGCTGTGTTAATGATGCTGTTAAAAAGTTTCTTGAATTTCAACTCACTGTCAACGTCACCGCTGTTATCCTTACTTTTGTATCTTCAGTAGCAAGTTCCGAGCAAAAATCAGTTCTTACTGCAGTTCAACTGCTTTGGGTTAATCTTATTATGGATACGTTTGCAGCCCTGGCTCTCGCTACTGACCCACCTACCGAAGAACTTCTTAAACGCCCACCAGAGCCTCGATCTGCTCCTCTGATTACCTTTAAGATGTGGAAAATGATCATTGGACAAGCCATATTCCAAATTGTGGTCACCACAGTCTTGCTTTACAGTGATATTCTCCATTATGAACCCAATGATCCAATTCTTCAAACCATTGTTTTTAATACATTTGTATTTTGCCAGATATTCAATGAAATCAACTGTCGCCGCATAGATTCCCATCTCAACGTATTCCACAACATTCTATCCAACCAATTCTTTATATTTATTTTTTTCCTTTGTGTTGCACTTCAAGCGATTATTGTCAACTTTGGAGGTGCTGCATTTCAGGTTATAAAAATTGATGGGGTTGCATGGGCGATTTCTATTGGTATCGGTTTACTTGCGCTTCCTATTGGTGTCATTATCCGTTTAATACCTGATAATGCCTTCAGTTTTATCTTTTTCTTTTCTCCTGAGACTCGCAAACGCTACCTTGGAGAAGGACAAAATGATACTACCTCACCTATGGTTTATATGGCTGGTAATGAACGCATTGCTTGGAATAATGCACATAATGATATACAACAATGCATCAAATCTGCTTCTAGTAAAGGAGGAGAGTCAGGAGAGAAAAGGGGTAGCCGTAAGTCATCAATTGCTGCTTCTGTTGTGTTACCAACTATGCTTGCTACTGCATGGATCCCTCAATACCAAGAATCAGATCCTAATGATGAGGAAAGAAACCGTAATTCAGTCCCTTCCACTGATTCTCTTATTTATTAAAAATAATTATATTTTATACTTTATATTCTATGTATATATGTTTATTCCTTAAATATTATATAAGTTATTAATTAAAAAAAAATAGATAGTTTTAACATCATTGGTTTTTTTGGTTTTTTTGATTGAATCATTGAAAATTATTGGCAGGCAAATGGCCATATATAAAATTAACTCTAAATCTACTATAAAGAGGTTAAAACTGTACTCATCCATCTGGAATAAAGGGCACATAACATGTATTTAAAATATTTTGATATGAAGCTCTTGGCCATTTTTTATGACACGTGTATCATTGTTTCGAAAAAATTGTATGGATCTTCTCATGTCACTTCCCTTTTAAGGAATTATAAGCCAGTTATTGTGCTCAGTTTTGACGTATATGACTGTTTTTTATTAGCCTTTTTTTTTTT
>VCJI01002854.1:28050-48640 GCA_024139395.1 Backusella morwellensis | reverse complement strand
AAAAAAAAAAAGGAGAAAGAAAAGCACAGAAACAAAAATAAGGCTGCTGCGGCTTTATATAAAAAAAAATATATATGCAAGTCAGTGTTTATTCGTGTTAGCCAATCAAATTAATTAGCACGTCAGGTGCACGCATAATCCTTTAGTAAATAGCACTGGTGCCGTGTGGTTCAACACGAATCGCAGCCAGTGGCTTCGGTCAGGTACAAAAAATAAATATAAATATATATATGTATTTCTTTTTAGTGTAATGAAGGTCGAATAAGAGCAAGATGTATCAAAGCAGAGTAAGTAACTATAATATAAACAGATTCGCAAGTATGATTGTGTTTACTAACTTGCTTATTCTACCAATCTAGTCTTGGAAGCTGATTCTTTAAATTAAAGAGATCAAAACAGTGAGAAAGAGAACGAGTCACAAGTGAGCATTGTCTCTTAGTAAACGCTTTTTGTATGATACTTAACATTCCTTTTGTTGATTAGTTTATTGGGTGGTGCACTAGTTAAAACACCGAGAACCACAGAAAGAGTGAAGAGTATAAATAAATGCAAGCAAGGCGATCTTCCATCAAGAAAACAGCCCTTCTCCAACAGACAGAAAAAGCAAGTACAAATGAAGCAGCCCCAACTTCCGTTCGTACAGTCTGCTCAACCAATCAAGCCTTTAATGATACAAAGTTGGAGGGTGATGTGGACTTTCTCAAGAGGAACCATCTCGATTAAATACGCTCACATCAGACTGGAGTATGATGGTCAATGCTCCAGTGGACATGGTGATAGAGAGGCGGATTCTGAGTTGCAGTGCTGATTGGACTATTTAACACAGGCCAAGGTGCACTCTTATACATCACTCAAGAGACGAGACGTGATTCTCGGAAAGAAACCATTCGATACATCAGCATCTATGAAAAGTAGGATCTGGCACGAGGAAAAGAATGGAAAACAATACAAAAGCATGGTGTATAGTCTTGCTCAATAATATCAATGATGTTCAAGCGGAAAAGGTGGATTGTACTGTCATCTTGAAAAATACCATTAGAACGCCCAAAGAAAACGTAGCTGGAAAAGGGGTGGAGGTTCATTCAGTAGGCAAGCTGAACTTTGGCAGCGTCTCATCAAGCATTGGAGCTTTTACACGTACTACTCAAAGGAAACATTGGAGAGATGGGATGAAATCGAGGGCCTCAAGATTTAAATATGGATGAAACAGATCAAAAGGCCATAAACTATAAGAACCAAGTGTCTATCACGAGTCGAGGCCAGCAGCTCTCATGTCACACATTACAGTGTTTCACTGCTCTTCGTGGCTTGTATCCCCGACTCTGTAGCAAGATGACATATTTGATCTACTCAATTGGATTGGTATGCGCATGATTGATACTCTACATGGCTCTATTCTTCACACTATGATGGAGAAGGTGTTTATTCAACTTGCCGCAGAGTTCAAAAGATTTAGAGGACCCAACTGTCATAAAAATATTCTTTCTACAGGCGAATGGATTGTGCCCAACTATCTTCAAGTACTCGAAATATTGGAATGGATGAGATGGACTGTGTACAATTAAGATGATCCAACTGTCAAAAGCTCCCTCGCAGAAAGTGCTTGGCTAGACTTATTGGCTCAAAAGAGAATTCCGATGTAGAATCAGCGATGAAATCAATGAAACTGATGATACAACATCCAGTCCCCTGATCACTGAATGTAAAACGAGATATGATGCCCAAGAATTGGTTTGGATTTACTCGTTCGCAGGAAAAACAGAGCATCAACCACGATCCAAATTTAGAACATCAAGTGTATTGTGATTGGTGGGAATAATTTATTACTATGTTTTCATTTTGAGGGGCTTATTTTTCTTTTTCCTTCACTCGACACAATCGCCATGTTGAACGATCTACCTTTGGAAATTCTACTTGAGATCTTCATTCCGCTACATCAGCAAAACAAAGTAGAATGTATGACTGTCTACCGCCATTTTTACCACGTAATACAGACACACTGCCTTTTCGACACACTTCGTATAGGCGATTGGACACAGTTGGAAATGATCACTGAAAAGTTAGAAGAAGAACCTTCTCGAAGAAATCAAGTAGCAGCACTAGCGCTTGATTTTGAACTCGATGAAGAATTTGATGCTGCTGGCTTTGTTAGCCAGTTTTCTAATCTTCAGCAGATTTATATGATGCACTCAGCAGACGAACAATTTCAGACGATAACAGCATCCTCAATTCAAAGCAGCCATATGGACTTGCTATATGAAAACCCGATGAATTTCATGACATTCAATTTGCTAAGAACCACCACGTTTCCTCAACTGACTCAAATCGAAATTCATGGTTCCACAAACAATGACTGCTACTTGGAGAAGGATATTATTCCCTTACTAGAACATGCACCCTCTTTAGAGTATCTAACTCTACCTATCATCCAAATGACATTAAAGAAATTCGAGGCTATGCATAGATCAGCGCCAAAACTCAAGGATCTTTGTACAGAGTTGTTCATGGAGGCGACTGATGATGATCCACTGCCTACCAACATTTTACCTGCAAATTCAATGAAATCCATTATGATAAATTATTTCTACAGAGAAGACAATCAACAAACAAAACTTTTTCAATACTTTTGTTCAAAATATCCCAACCTGGAATGTTTCAAATACACAAGCAGATGGATGGAATTTACTGGTAATGACGATGTGCAAGAATTTTGTCAACTTGGACTCTATCCCTTTTTACGGAAAGTGGCCTACAAGCTTAAAGAATAGTCCATAAACATTGATATTGACAAATCACCCGACATATTACCTGACTACTTTGCTGTACTTGACAAGACCGACTGCAAAATAAAAGAGGTTTCCTTTGAACATTTTCTATCCGCCGAAAAACTTGCTCAATTTATGCAATCCGGGCTGATTAAAAAGGTGGAGGGACTCAATTTCAACTCTGTGAAGTTCAATGATTTCAAATTGTTGGCTGAATTTCCTCGCTTGAAAGATGTACAAATTGACTATATGGAGTGCAGGGAAGTGTATGATAGACCAGACTTTATATTGAACGAGTTTCTCGGATATTGTAGTAGGTCACTTGATTTGCTTAGAATATCTCATCATTACTTAAAATTCGACTTGGCTGATACACACCAATATTCACTCGGAACGCTAATTCTCCACAACTGTATTGTCCCAAAAGGACTAGATCATTATATCTCCAAATGCCTTCCTCATATATGCTTTCTTGCTTTCAATGATTGTTTGTTTCATTGGAAAGCATTCCACATGTCAAATATCCACTTGCATTTTTTTGGGGTGAAAAATTGCAATATTCCTAATATACTCGTCCACACAACCAAAGATAACCAGCAACGTTGGTGGACAACAAAGACCAAGACAAACCAAAGCGAATTAGCAAATCAAAATGACACTTTTGTTGCAAATATAGTCCCTACAGTCACAGCTCTACCTTTGTCTCAATTGGACGCAGTTCCATCAGCGACTTTAACTTGTGCATCCTTATCAGTTATTGATATTTCGAATGATAAATAACTGTAAAGTTAAAATAAAATAAAAATTATGACTTATCATGAACTGTTATTTTATTTTAGTCAACCAGCTTTTCGTTCAGATCATTAATATGAGAGACCTACAAGGCTCTGATATCAACAGTGTATGCAGGGCCATTCATAATACAAAACCGCTGTTAAAGTATATAAACAAAACTGAGCTCAATTTCAAAACACTTCAAAAGCATTAACCAATAGATTTGCAGATTAATTGACTTAGTTGCATAAACACTTGTAATCACAGATTAGGTCTGTATTATTTATTGAGTCGTTATATTTATTGATAAATAGTGAGAGATGAAGAATAAACAGGTATTCTCGGGTGTTCCTTTTTTATTTGTTTAGGTACAGCATCAGCCAAGTATTACAAATAACTTTGGCTTAACTTGATTTTGTTGCTTATGGCTTCATGCTGTTTATTTATAATTTCGGCTATCTTTAAATGAACTGCTTGAATTTATCAAAGGCATACGTGATATAGTGACTTTTTATAGAAGGAGTTTTCTCTTCTTTTAATTGATATGTAGAACATACTTCATTGAATGAGTATTTACACCATATAAAACTTTACTCCCATTCAGCAATAATTACATTCGTAGAATGATGTGTATCTAATAGAATAGGTTTTAAAGTCTACATTACCACAATAAACAAGGGACATTTATAAGGAGAAAGGAGAGGGAGAAGAAAGTAGGTATTTGAGATAAAGAAATGGTAATGTTTCTCTCCTGTTAGTCATCTAAATAGAACGATTTGAATGATACAACAAAATGGTATGTGAGATTAAGAAAGATTTTCATACCTTATATATATATGGTTCCTAAACAACTAGGAGAACTATGTGCAAGATGCTAGGGTCCATTATATATACGTCCATATTAACCTCTCATTCAGATTGTTCGTACATATATTTACGGTTAAGTACACTTCGTATAGACTTTATCAAGTACAATAATATACGCTCTTAACGATCTTCTTTAAGAAATTTTGAAATGGTTTATGATTTTGATTCAATTAAATCTAGTCCATTTTTGTAAGTAGCACAAAATACTCCAGGGAAAAAAAAAAGGGGGATTTTCGAGTTTAAAGAGCAGAGAAAAACTTTGGCGAAGTGACTTTGATAGCCTTATATCAAGCATTTTACATAATATAAGGAGGTATTCCATTAAAAAAATAATGTATGAAAGAATCATACATTAGAGTGATCAGCATGTTTATAGCCCATTTGAAAAATCGACAGTTTAAACATTTAAAGATTTCTAAGGATGAATACTTTTGAACGGGGTCTTTTTTTGTTCTAAAAAAACAAGGGTCTTCCTTTTAGTAAAAAGGGTAGATCAAATATATATTAAAGGTATTATTTATATAATGGAGTGTTCTACTCTTTAGCAAATTACAAATATTTTACTTATTTATATATTTTATGCATATACCTAAAGGTTTTTTTTTTGATATACATAACTATTATTACTATTGTTATTACTATAGATATCCAGTCTATTGAGCGAGAAATATATCGAAATTACATTTATATTTGAGTTTTATAGGTGGGTGGAGGCGATGCATGGATTGTTGAAGTTATGTGATCAGGGTGAGGTGATATTTGTTGTATCATGTCTAATTGAGATTGGTTCTCTTGCTCCAGTCGCTTTCTCATTCCTTTGACACTTCTGTAAATATACCAGCCTATCAGGCCAAGAAATAGCAGACCAAGAAAAATAATAAAAATAAATCGATTATGCTCCTTGAGCCAGCTCTCGTGGTTTGTATTGGGATCATTTCCGTTTGAATTCCACCCTGTGCCTTGCACAGTAGCTGCTGAAACTGCATGTGAAATAGTAGATGTTGGAACTGTTGGAGAATTAATGGAAGAGGGGAAGGAGGAGGCGGAGGCGGAAATAGCACCAGAAGGAGGAGTGGATGGAGACGCTATGGGATCTGCTGGTTGTGTATCAATAGTGTTTCCTTCTACATCATCCGGAAGTACTTCTTGACTAAATACAGAAACAAAAATATGTCCTAAAAGAACAACAATAAACAGCTTTTTGAAGACATACATTTTTACTTTATATCTCTTTTTTTTTGAATATAAAATAATGGGAAAAAAATTGAAAAGTTAAAAGTGCAAAATATAAAATTGAAAGTGGAAAGAGAGGGAAAGAAAAGAGAAGGAATAAGAAGAAGGAATAAAACTCAATAAAAGGGATGCGTTTATTTGACTGCTGTTGCTGGGCTTAACCCTCATTTAGCCCTCCGATAATAGCAAAAGAAACAGGAGATCCATGGTTACAATCATATAAAAAATAGGAGGTGTTGCGTCGCTATATTCAAGAAATTATTTATGTTTATTACATGCACTGAATATAAACGTCTTATCTATTATATAATACATCTCGTAGCATCATAAAACCTCTACCAAAACGAATACAACGGGCTCATACATATATATATATACAACAGATTAAAATAGAATCCAGCCATGGGCGTTTATTCATCCATAAACAAAAGAATACATCCATCAAAAAGAATAAGTATAAATATTCATGTCATTCTTTGCATGACCAGCACAGTTTTATTCCTTAGTTCTATCCTTGTTATCGTGACCATTGAATAAAAACATAAACACATATATGTTATATACATTTATTATCCAGTTATACATATGGTCTTTCAATGTAGTCATCTATTTAAAATTGCTATATTTTGAAAACTTGTGTTAAAAAGAACGCCGTTTTACTTTTTAAAGTTGATTTGGTGAGCATTAATCATGCATTGAAATTGCTAAAAGGGTCTGTATAGGGTCTGTATATCTGGTTGACCTAAAACATATATTTTTCTTTTTGTTTCTCTTTGCTCTTCATTACAGAATGCTTGTGAATCAAGAATTAAATAACTTGGAACACATTAATTGATCGCAACTACTAGAATTTTTTTTTTTGTTTCTTGTATCACAAACTCTGATTTGAAAACAAACAAACAAACAAAGGGCATTGAATGATTAAGGCGTTCTTAAAATGAAAGAGTAGCACTTACCAAAGTGATTTTCAAAATCCAAAGAGGTAAAACTCGAAATAAGAATTGTTATCATATTCGTTTAAAGGTCTTTGCATTAATAGAGCTACAGTCAACGTGAGCGATAACTAGAAGTATTATTTTGAAAAACAAATATTGAACGGACCCTGCTTAAAAAGTTATAACATTAATTTTAAATGGTAATAAGTAATTATATATATATATATATATAGACGTTGAAAATATGCATTAGATTGAGAATCTGATACATCGCTTATAAAGTACTGATGGTGTTGTATATTTTATAGTTTTTTGGATATAAATAGATGTGTGTTAATAGTTCCAGAAAATCTATTGATTTTCAGATGCTTATTTATTTGCTGCCGATCTCTTTTCTTACAAATCATTGTTCATTTTCAATTCTTAATATTGATATCATATAGCATAATCTTTCCCCCAAAAGAGCCATTTTGGTATCGTACTATTTATATATAATTGTATCACTGTGTGTACTCGTTTGACACCATGTTGCTCTAATTCAGCCACAGTTTATATTTTTTAATTGTTTTAAAAATAGAACATATCGAAATTATCAATTTGTACTTTATAAGCTTGTTGTTAATAAGAAATAATTTAAAAACAAACAAACAACAGCGATAATAATAGAAACGATCATCGTCTGGGATCTGATGGTCTCGGTGCGCTTTACTTTTTTTTTTCTCATGTAATTATCCTTTAATTCCAACAAGAGAACCTGGTCAATTGAATTTCTTAAATAAGATCCTACTGCGATACTCCTCCAGCAGTTTAATACTCGAAAAGGAATATATACTCAAGCTTTATAGACATAACACGGTAAAATTGGAATTATTTAGTACCATAAGAGCATTCCATTAGTGAGAGCATCAGTACACTGTTGTTTGTGCCAGATGTTCCATCGGAATTTTATCGAAGATAAAGCATACTACTGTGGCCACCATGTTGATGCCTAGGAAATACCATAGAATCTAATTTTAATTATTGCTAGCCGTTCAATTAGTTTGATTGTTTTTCACTTTAATCAAAAATATAATATAAAGAGTATTTATCACAACAACCTTATAATGTTCGTGAAGGCATAAAAAGCATATTCATCATGCAATTTGGGATCATCTGTCCTTTTGCCTTTTGAAGTGTGACTACTTTGTGACTTCATATAAGCTAGCCCATTGTACTTTAAGAGATTAATGATTTTGGCTTTGTGTTTATTTTATGAACAATAATGTTTGCTAGACGTACACACAGTATTGCGCTCGGTTTATTTAAGAAACCTCATGTTACCTGTAAATGTCACCTTGATAAAAAACGGAATGGACAAGATTTCAAACCAACTAATATTTCTTTTAATGATAAATAAATAGTAACACGTTCATTTGTCAGCAGTTCACCTGTTCGCTCATTTCATGAAAAAGACAATGTTCACAAAGGAGATCACTACTGTGAAATACCTGACCGAAGTATTATCGAATTGGAAGGAGTTGATAGCGTGAAATTCCTTCAAGGATTGATTACCAATCATATGCCACGTATTTCACCAGGAGGCGATGGTTTCTATGCAGGATTTTTAACACCACAAGTAAATAGTAGCCATAGCAACCCAATCAATAACAGTTAATTTATTAAACAAATATTAGGGTCGTATGTTATTCGATACTTTTATTTATCCTGTAAATGTCGGTGTGAACTTTCCTCACCCAAAATATGTCATTGACTGTCCAACATCAACCAAGGATATCTTCCTTCGCCACCTTAAGCGCTACCTTTTAAGATCCAAGGTCAAAGTAAGAGATTGCTCCGAGGAATATAAGCTTTGGCATGTGTGGGGAAATGCATCCGCCAGTCACTTGGAACCAAATTTAGTTAAGAAGGATATGCGATTGTCCGATATTGGATGCACTGACCCTAGAGTACCTGGGTTTGGCTACAGAGCAGTATTGAAGGCTGATCAAAGTATATATCATGAAGGAAACGACTGTATTTAAAAAAAAAAAGGTTTTTAATGATTGTTATCTTAGATGTTGAGAATATTTTACCTGAAACTGGCGATTTCAAACAATTGAGTTCTGAGGAATATACCATTCGCCGTATACTTCAGGGTATCCCCGAAGGTGTTCAAGATATCTGGCCTGAGACTTCACTTCCACTTGAATCTAACTTTGACTATATGAATGGCGGTAAATATAATACAAATTATCTGATCTTGTATCTCTTGTATGTGATGGAAGCATGTTACTTATATAAATATATATAGTTGATTTTAGAAAGGGGTGTTATGTTGGACAGGAACTTACGATCCGTACATATCATACAGGTGTGGTTCGTAAGCGCATTGTTCCTGTTCAGATCTATACCAATGGTGATGCGTAAGTCTTTTTTTATTTCAAGAATATGGGAGAGAAGGGGATAATAGAATAAGAGAAAAGCTTACAAATGTATTTATATATAGTGTGCCTCAGACACAATCAGTAGATCGCAGTAAACAATATTCACTTGAACCACAAAAAGATGTCAAACTAGTAGATGGGTCAAGCAAGAGAGGTGTTGGAAAATTATGTTCTTCTGTTCATAATATTGGCCTGGCATTGATGAGATTGGAGCATGTTCAAAAGTGTGTGGGTGGGGAACCAATTGAGTTTTGCTTGGCAGATGATGGTGAGACGAGATTCCGTCCTTTCTTACCAGAATGGTGGTCGGAAGATGAAATATTTAATAAACAGGAGTAATTTTTTTATATGTAAAGACCTTTATAATTAGCATAAAGACAGTGGTATCTTATATTGTAATGGGGTAAATGACGAGATATAAGAAATAATATCGGGCAAGATATATGTTGGGATGTTTGGGACTGTAATTTAGGTCTGATGAACAAGAATCGATTATGACAGGATTACTTGTGGTTTTAAAAGAACCAAAATAGTTATTACCAATACAGCTCTTGTACTTGGAGAGGTGTGTAAGAACGATAATGGCCTCTCGTAGTTTTTATAGCGGCAGTTTTGACAGTGCTCTTTATTCCACTCTTTACAACTTGTTGGGTAGCTGCTATTGGCCCCATACTAACTACCAACAGAGGTGCACTGTGCATTTCTACGAAACGACTGGAAGGTTTCGATAAGCTTGGGATGTCTGGTATGTACGGTAAATTGTGGTGGCCGTTTGCAACAATCACTGCATTGTAAGAAATAGCTCTATTAACATAAAGTGTAAGCCATGAACAAAAGCAAGCAAAGAACCAAGAAAGAGATTGGATTTAGTGTTGTTCAAGGGCTGTATCTTTTATTGTGAGGATAAATACCTTTTTTACAGTGGTTCTATAGCATCGTGAATTATTAATATGATTTTCTTGTATGTGCTCATTCCTCCAAGCATCGGTGACATTCCATTGCTATGTAAAGTTGATGTTAATCTACCTCTTTGGGTTAAACAACACAGTATAAATTGAACATACCCTTGTTTGATTCTATACTTGGCTGATTGAGTCTACCATATAAAAGCTGGCTGTTGTTACCATGGCAAGAACAATCTGTGATTTTGCTTTATAAAGCTAAAATATATCCTTCATAGTACGTTAGTATTATCTTTTAGAAAACTTCTTACGATTTGATTACTACCCTTTTATCCATCTTTAAACCAGTTTTTTTTTCAGTTGCACATGTAAAGACAATATTAATCCAAAGGACCACGGATCAAAATTAATTGAAGGGCTATTGTCGACACTGAGAAAGTGTCCAAGTCTTGATGGATTAAGCAGACCAGGGAGTTTCTATCTTACAAGTTCCCGCGATAGGCTTAGCTGGTTGTCGACAGACATAAAATGACTGTCCAAGTCTTTGTTCATTACATATGCGACTGAAGTAAACACAATAACAATATTAATCCAAAGGACCACGGATCAAAATTAATTGAAGGGCTATTGTCGACACTGGGAAAGTGTCCAAGTCTTGATGGATTAAGCAAACCAGGGAGTTTCTATCTTACAAGTTCCCGCGATAGGCTTAGCTGGTTGTCGACAGACATAAAATGACTGTCCAAGTCTTGGCTATTGTGTTGATGAAAAGCAAAAAAACATAATGAAATAAAATAAAATAACAAAATTGAAATGGGCTATTACGTCATCTCTTATTATGAAAGTCACAAGTCGCAATGCATAATGAGAGGAGCGCTTGGGAAAAAAATTACAAATTATGACTTTTTAACTTATTTATGTTGATGGAGCCAATGAAAGCGCAAAATTTTGGAAGCTAGTGTGAAGAAAGCGGTGTTGCCGACAAATTGAAACTGCTAAAGGCCGGGCACCAAGGTACGCAGAGCGGCTGGAGAAAATATAAGATAGGGAGAGACGCAAGCAAGGGCACGATGCTAAATATACAGTTTATAGGAACATCCATTGAAAAAGTGAAAAGCATCTTCATGATCAGCACAACATAAGGAACATCGCGAGGAAACAGAGGTTTCGAAAGCAGGGACAGAGAGATTATTGTGAGCCTTATTGAAAGAGATGCGAACCAAGGTGACCTGGCTTCCGGCCAGACAATATAAAGAATTCAAATACTATAGTAAACAGTAACAAATTACCAGTGTTTTATTTCTTTCCATCTGAAAATTAAGAGAGATATTGGTAGATGTCATAAAATAAAGACTAGATGTTCAAAAATACAAGACAATTTTGTCATTAAATAATAACAAGTGTGTTTAAAGATTTATTTATTAATGCAACAAACCTTAAATATAAATGGCAATTGTTGGATCATTGATGAAAATTCTTTATAGTATGCTCCTTGTGATTGTATGATCTATACTTTAGATTCTTAGCATTTGGTTCATTATTCCCTTATCTACTCACTTCCATAAACCATCGTAAAAACAGCATATTTATTCCTTGATAGTTCTCAATAGGCCCCAAAAGGTGAATATGATCTCCAATAGAGCTGCATGAGGTTTGGTACAGGCTGGTGAGTCTACATTAAAGGCGTGACATGCAGATAACATCCAAAAAAGGTTCTTATGAGGCCTCTTTAGTCTCAGTTTATTTTTCCGCTGATCTTGTCCGTATATTCGATACATTTTTTTTTTTGAATAAAAAAAAAAGCTTTTTAACGTTTATAAGATATGCCATTATTTTATTCACTGTTAGTTATTCCTAAAATTATTTGCAACTTTTAGTCATTTCTTTTGGGAATAAATGACTATCGACAATCCTATTACACATTTTGCTTCAAGTGATATTATTTTATTTTCAGTTTTAATACCTTATTAATAAAATCAAAAGCGTCGAAGAATGAGCCATAAACATGAATAGTACCTTACAATAAAACCATTAGGCTTTTTAAGATTCGTATTCAATGCTACTGATGTATTCTAATGCTACGCTTGAAATAAAATGTCTGCATCAAACTTCTAGTACATGATATATTTATATATATTTCCTTAGTATTAATTAAGTTGAAATAACTTGTTTGTCTTATTAAAAGAGAAAGACCTAATTACATTTTTAATTAGAGAAATATGTGACAGGATTTGTAACAATCCTATTTTGATCTGTTATAACTATACAGTCAGTATATAAACATTTGACTTGTGGGCTATCCACACTTCAATCATGTCAAATATATCAAAAAAAAAAAGTTTACTTCCGCCATTTTGTTTATTATATAACAGAAGGTTTAGGTGCATCCTTGAGAAGAACACTTTACCCAATAACCCCTCTCCCAATGGCTCGCTGTCATATTAAAATGAGGTCAGCTTTTGTTGAACCTCACTCAAAATACATTTTTAGAGCTAGCGCGCCCTATAGCTGACCTTTATTAAATCATAGTGACAATTTCTTTTTTAACAAAACTTTGCTATACTTGCGCTCAATTCCTCTCACCGAAATCAAACTCCTCTTTTGTCATCCGCCCGAAGTTGATTCCTTTAAAGTTTATTCAGGTAATCTGGATACCACTCACTCGATGCTTGACAGTCAAATCTCGATTTACCGGTACCTCTTTCTCTGGATGAACTTTTATGTGTCACCATTACTACCATATATGTTAATAATCACCTCGATTTACCGTTACAGTATCATTTACGATTTCCCAATTGTACCGGTAAATCGAGGGTTGACTATATTTTTGTATCAAAACATTAATCAATAGGTGCTCTCAATTTCAGATTTCAGTCTACGTCAACATTTTTTTTGTGAAGTCCAGATGTACTGAACGAAAGCGCGAGGAACGATTTCCTTATTTCCCCTTGTGTATACATTGGTCCACCACTTGTTACAAGTGGTTTTGTGGACCAAAAAGCAGTTGCAAGAAAACGGAGGGAATTTACCTTATATTTCTCAAAAAACTGTTGTAAAAAACGGGGAACTACTGTATCTTTGTAATCTGTTTGTCGCTATTTAATCATATTCACTCACACTGATATAATGTATAAGAATAGAGTTAACATGAAGTATCATTAAAGACATATTTGATTAAAAGTTTTTTCATATGATATACACAAATGCTCTTTATTATTGTTTTATTAAAAGACATATGATAAAAAAATTATTGATATGTATATGGATAATAATAATAAAGATGAATTATTAAAATAATTTTCGACTTGCTTTTTTTACTGTTTGAAGATTTACTTTTTTAATCCTTGCGTTGGGTACTTGTGTTGGGGTATGGTAAGTTTTTAGCTTTTTTAGCGTCACTGGATCATTTCTTTGATGTTCCAATTTTGAGAGCTCGGTGAAGGTTACTTGTAAAATATTTTTTAACTGGAACATTAATGGGAACATAGAATTGATTCGGTACATATCATGATGATTCACAGGGATGTAAAATGGGTCTTGCTTGTAGAGAGTATAAATATAATCATACGTGTGTTCCATAATGTAGTTGCAACAATCCGTTCCACTTGTTATCATCCCAGCAATAGCGAGTCTCTTAAAACCATCAGCTTCGATAGAATCAATGGTATCCTTCATATACCTGGCCATCTTTATAATGTCACCTTTGGATTTATCTTTGGAGCCTTCAGACTTTGATTCGAGTGCAAATATCAGGTGATTCGATTGATTAGAAACAACAGAGAAATCTCCTTTTCTCACGTGATTGGTTAATGATGGGTCAATGTCGATAAACCTTTTTTTGGATTCCGTAATGCCTTTATCTGCCCCGTAGGTGGTATAGATTCTGGAGTTTGGGAAGGTATAGTCCAGCACAGGCGTGATGCAGTCTTTCACAATTGAACTTTCGTTGGCAGATTCAACGGAGTAGCCTGAGCAATATGATCTTGACCTATAATAAGAAAATAAATTAAGTATTATCGCCATAATCAACATCACCAAATGTCAATACTTACAATGAAAATAAAACCATTTTCAAGTCTACATGTAAATTGGAGTCATCAACTAGGCTCTTTGCCTCGGTAAAATCACCCTTGGTCATAAGCTAAGTAATATAGTTAATCGCCTTGTCTAATATGAATAATACTATTTTCAGGTGTACCTGTGAGAACTTGAAGATATCTTGCTCGTATAAATGGAACTTATCATCTTCATATTTGGAATATGTGTCTTTAACTTCCTTAAAAGCTTTATCATACACATCTGCTTGGATGATATTGGAGTTGAAGTCACCATCCAACAACACAATACCATTTATCAGAAGCTCTTCATCCGGCTTCAATACACGCCTACAATCACCACATTCTTCTACTAGTTCGTTCCTTCGGTTGATACACGCGGCTGACATATCATATCCATCTTGTAATACCCATTTTGCTTTTAACCTCTCAATATTTATCATATTGTTCTTGTTGGAGGAAATTAGATAGTCCTTCATGACTGGAGATGGGGTTTTGCGTATTCCTTGCGACACATCTGTAGATGGAGTACTTTCTCTGGCATTATAATCACTGTCTGCGTCTTCAGATATTTCTTCACTAGATGTCGAGCTTTTATCGGCATAATAGCCATCAGTGATACCTGTGCTTTTGCTGGATTCTCCTTGCTCTATTTATTTAAAAGCACTAAAATGTTAGTGATACTACGTGTAATCAAGTAACTTCGAAATACCTTCAACGGGTTTTTTATTATTGAAGACAGTAATGGAACCATTATTGAAATCACCGCCAGTAGTAATAGTGCCATAATTGTTGAACGTATTGGGTGTTGGTGATTTCTTTCCTTCTTTAGAGTGCGGTTCAGGCTCATTCTATTTGTATATTATACTCAATATATATAACACGAGCATATATATATATCAAATTACAAATTCTTCAGTAAGCTTTTCAAGCTTGTTCTTGCACTCTTCATTCAAATCTGCGAGGGCTGAAAGCTCATTTAAACATGCTCTGAATTTACTGGAAGTGGTTGAAAGTCGGGGCGGTCGTCTTGACTGTTCAATTATATACTTGTTATATCCTTCAAAGCTCCAATCCTTCGCAGGTGTCTCTTTAAAATATTGTGTGTTGGATTTCCTTGAGTGTAAATTATTTATGTGTTCAGTTTTGTTAATCATTTTCAAAAAATAACGTCGACTGGAGGGAAAAAATGATTGTGAAAATAAAACCTCGCTTGGAGATGCTCTTATTATTTTTGACAACAATCATAAAAAAAACCACAATCAGTCACGTGATTTCACGTTTTACAGTGGCTGAATTTTATTTAAGTAAGAAGATGGATCCGATTGGGATTATGTATAATAGAGAAATAAAGCAATATCATCGGAAAAACTAGCCACGACTAAAGAGGCCATATTTTACCTATATAAAGGCGTAACAGTTAGACACCTTTTAAGGGCAAAATAAGGGTTATACAGGACATAATGCTTGTCTTGAATTCACATTGGCAACATTTTATTACATTAAACATTGGTAGGACAAGCGTAAGCTCCGGATGTGTAGTCTAAATATACTTTTTTTTTTGACAAATCCATTGTTATTCTGGCAAAGACCGGGAATAGCTTTTAAATAGGAAGATTAAAGGTGAAGAGCTTACGAAGGAAAATGAGTGTATTTCCATGTTTGAATAGTAGAATGTTACTGAAATCTGAATTTTCTTCAGTGAGATCAGTTAGTATCTTTACTTTCGCTATAGCGCATATGAGCATATTCCTAAACTGAAAGAGCCCATAACACTTATATCAAAGAATAGAAGAAAATCAAGTCCAAAAAATGTGGAAATGTGTTAAAAGCGGCATAAATGATAAAAACACTCCCTGTAGTTCAACATGAGCAAGTAATTACTCATTTTATTTACAAAATATACCAATTCACAATCCAATTCATAAACAAGAGTCAGTAGATGATTGATTAGTAAGCGGATTGGGTAGTGCATATGATTGTCTTTTTAGAATTGTTGCTCTCCATTTGAAAGTCCACAATATTTTGAGAGCTATACAGAAAAGGCACTATCCACTATCATAACACAAATAGCTGATTCTTCTACTTAAGATGCTACCAAATCCTAGGTTTATGCATTTTACTTCAACAATACAATAGACAAAAACTGGTATTGAAAACTCTATTAGGAGCTCGAGGAACATAATGTGAATCAAGTTATTTCAGCCAATGAACTTCAGCCATCAGGCGATGGGTATAAAAAATACAAAACAATAAGATGGACCAGAGTAACTAGAGCAAGACAAAAAGGACATAAAAAACCGGAAGAACTATTTGCAATATTATGGTTTTCCCTACTGACATCCGTGTGCTTTTTACACCTTTTCTCATAACAATTGTTATGAGAAAAGGTGTACCAGCAATACTCCAATAGAGTTAGATCGCTGTAATAGTTGTAGCGTCGCTATTACAAATTAACCAATCATATTTTTTTTTCTATTCCAAATTAATATAAATAGCCCATCAAAATGCAATTCTTAACCCTCAGTTCTTTTGATCATTACTTTTATCCACATATCAAATACTCACTCCAATTATCTTTTACCTTTTTTTTTTATCTTTTTTTCAATAAACATTGTTTTTTTTATATAATTCTTTGACTTGACTTATTAAATACATAAATAACGTAACAAGCTATTTTTATTAAACCACTTTTAAATAAGTAACATAATAAATAGTGAACAGAGTTATTATAAACATTTAATAATAAACATATTCAATTAATAACATTCTTGAATAAGAACCATATTATTGAATTAACATCAAGCTTTTTATCCTCTTTTTCTTCCATTCTTAACAATAAACCTTATCATTTATCTCAAATACTATAATTCCAGACCGGAATAACCTTTTATTTCACTTATAAAAACTCAGCTACTAAAAACACAGTCGCTACATAGTTCAAAAGTTTGATGCGTTAATTTAAGTTCCGATTTTATGTCTTCTGAAATACTTTCTTAAAGTTTGAAGAAGCCGATATTATTTTCTTAGATAATAAAATAAAGTTATACGATCCTTTTCTCCAAGAGCCTACTCAAAAGGCATAGGGTGACTGAAGACACGTTGTTTCTATAGCAGTTCAAAATGGTATTCCCGTGCCAGAACTCTCTACTGCATTTAACTTTCACGATGGTCTTCGGCGCGATATGCTTTCTGCGAATCTTCTCCAATCTCAGTGTGATTACTTTGGGGTCTATACTTATGAGCTTTTATCTGATCGTGGTAAAGTCTTTTATACCAATTTGACTGGTAAGGGTGGTAACATGTCCGCAAGTACTTACGATACTTAAGCTTTAAGTTTATAATTAAAATGTACATATTTTCACATCACTGGTCCTCTTTTATGCAATAAAACTCTAAAGATCCGATTACTTGGATTAATTTTGGTGTGCTCGAGTAAAGATTCTGTATCCAATAATAAGAGTATGGTTGATGATTTCTTAAATTGGATTTTAAGTTGAGGTGTACAAATATATTAAAAAAGCCACGCATAAAATTGATAAACAATGAACACGTCTTAATTCATTGTGCTTAGTTCTTTTCCCACTACTTGTTTTATTTCTTACCATGGACAAGTTACCCCCAGAAATCCTTATGCATATGTTTAAATATCTTCATTTCAGACAAAAGCTCAATTACATGGCTGTGTGCAAGAGTTGGTTTGATGTGTTAATTAGAAATGAGTGCATTTCGGAGACTCTTGAAATCGTTCCGTCATTGTTGATCCCAAATGGACACATGTTTTATTACCTGATGAAAAGGCCTGATGTGAAAACGGTTTCAGGAAAACATTGCAAGAGATTGTGGTTCTATAATGGTAACTTTAGTATGAAGAACAACCTCACCACGTTTGCCAAACTCCTTCCGAGATTGGAATTTATTTTTTTCAGAACAGGCTACCGCAAACAAGGAAGAGTAGATCAACGATCATTCCAGAATTGGCAAACAAGTCTGAAAACTGTGATTGATGAGAGTCTCGCTGGGTGCATGATGTTGGATATGCTTAGTGCAGGTGGAACATTCACCCAAATGACCACCTTTATACTTCGTTTTAATGATACACCACCGGCACTTTCAAATGTACACATGTTACGACAGCTGCAAAATATGCCTCAATTATCAACATTTGTAACCAATATGCCTCAACTTTCTGTCGAAGATATAGAGGTCTTGCACAATAACGCACCTAACCTTGTTTCATTGTCAATCCAGCAATATATCACACTTGATTTGAATGGAGTAAGATCTTTAAATATATCACCAGCAAACTCAGTAAAAACATTTGAGGTCACGGGCCCTGATAACTCGAACTCTCTACATAGCCTTCTGCTATATGCCACACAAAAATATGCACACTTACAAGAGTTTGCTTTCATTCCTCAATGCTATCCTGGATTTCGACGTAGAGATGATGAAACGATCGAAGGTGCCACTTCGGCGTGGACTAACTTCATTGCCGCTGTTGGAGGTCATTTAGAAACATTCAAACTACAAATCAGCTATTCGCTTAATCACATCATTGATCAACTCCTTGTCTACGCCACTAAGCTTGAATATTTGGATCTCAAAATTCACGATTTTGATCTTTTCCGTACTTACGACTTGACACAACCAATCTTTCAGTGTGTGACAAGATTATCAATGCGTAATATACCGAACATCTCAGAGCTTTCAAAATTAAAACATCTTACAAAACTTCATGAACTCGTATTGGATTACAAATTTAATACAGATAACCATTTGCCATTTATGTTCAGCAACTTGGTTGATGTATTACCTAAAAATCTCAGAGTGCTTGGAGTTCAATCTGGCCGTTTTTCTGTTGATGGAAATTCAATTAGTCAGGATCAATCTTATATTACAACTCTTTTGTTCCATCACGCATCATTTGATGAAACCATATCTGAATATTTAACTAGTAGTTTCCCAGCGCTGAAGTCCGTAGTTTTATATCAATGCCTGCATTCCAATACCTCGAATATCTTGAGACTTCCAAGTCATCACTTAAATTACGTTGAAATAACACATTCCGAAACATCAGAATTGGTCCGTTCTCCTGCCTTCTACGAATTTGATACCATCTCTGCACTCAAGGATGTCTGCCTAAATCTCACAAGAGATAACAAAACATACAAGTACAAAACTTTTCTCCTTAGAAGAACCTATGGAAACTATCGGGTGTATCCGTCTGTTAATGTCCATGATCACTCCTTGCAAAGTATTCTGAAGCCTTATGCTGATGCAGAGACAGATAGCCAAGATCGTTTCAATATCCATTTCGAGTGTGCTAGTGTTCAGTCATTCTACTACTGTGGCTATCTAATCCTGTGATTTCTTTTATTACGTTGCACATATAGCAGGCTTTGCTCTTTTAACATTTTACCATATTCACGTACACATTTTTAAAATGCAAATAAATTCATAAAATAATTGATGGAAGCTTGAATTAAAAATGTCATTTTATCAGCGTCTTTTTATCGCATCATATACATTTTAACAATTTATAAATAGTAGCCATTTTTAAACAGAGTTGACATAAAGTCTCTTCAGCATTGTCTGTTGAATAGATTGTACTATTTATTAATTATAAATGTTAATCGAGTGTCTACACTTCAAGGTTTTTGATACACTATATAAATCATTGCCTAATTTTACAAGATTTTTACTACTTCATAGTTACTATGAAGTGCTGCCCATATCGTTACTGGCTGCATGAATTTAGAATTTAGAATTTAGAACTATTTCTAATACTAGGCTTCTCTTGTATACAATCGCTGTACTTTTGAATTTGGCTATTTAGTATTTCAGAACTACCCTTACTAAGTCGATATCAGTTCTGTTAGAGGAAGAGAGGAGAAGTGTTTTGTAATGAATGAATGAAACAGTCGTGCTTTTAGAAAAAGATCGACTTGTGGCAAAATTTGCTGTAAAGAGGGTAATTGCGCGTAAAAAGTTAAAGTGATAGTCATTTTGACCGACTGATTGGACATGAATATACTATAACTTAGATATACAGAGATGAGTAATCATGACATGGAGATTCCTTCCCATAAAATTGATGTCTTTTTTATGTACTTTTTTTTCCGGCAATTATTTTCCCCTCCTCTAATACCCATGTGTGAACTACAGAAAATCAGGGTGAAAAAAAAAAGGAGGGTGGCTCTTCTTGGCCTTCTGTTGTCTCATCATTATTACTATGATGAAAATTAAAACGAAGAAAAAAATCTTACTCTAAAATAAGCTTTAATATTAGCTTTTTTTGTATGTAAACTCCTTAGATGACTTTACACTTGTGTAAAGAATAAAGATAAAAAATAAGATGATTCTATTCATTTGCTTTTTAAAGAAAAGATAGTTCTGATTTAACTTTAGGTTGATTAATTGATTCATTTTCTCCACTATGTATTTTTTATTATGTATATTTATCTTTTAACTGTAGCGCAGTGACCTATATATTAGCTAAAATATGCAAATAAGTTTGTTAGAGTGCATTTGAATATTAACAGATCGATCTTGATTTTTATCGAGTTTTATTTTCATAACAATAGTAACAATATAACTTTAAACTTTATACTTGAAATTTTCAAAATGAATAAA
>VCJI01002851.1:66117-79264 GCA_024139395.1 Backusella morwellensis | reverse complement strand
TACCTGGAGATGCCCTGAAACCAAAGGAAGTCCAGGTCGACCAAACGTTCTCTACCGGAAAGAGTCCTCCTTGCAGAAACTAGTAAGCTCGGGCAGCGCACCCTCAATTGCTTCAATGAACACGGAATACTTCATAAACGTCTTCGGGAACTGGTGAGCTATTTTTTTTGGTGTTTTTTTTTAGTTTTTGTTGTTTTTTCGAGTTTTTTTTTTAAGAGCTTTTTTGTGTTTTTGAAATTTTTTATATTGTTTTTGGTGTTTTGGTACTGTACTTGAACAAAATTGCGACCTTACAAGACTGACTCCAGCTCCTCTTCTGGGTAACGATGACGGTAGTAGTGGGAGTAGTAGCCCAGACGATTGGTTCATCTATGAATGGGCTCGATGGTGGTGGTGGTGGCTGGCATAGCACATGGAAAACCACATATCCATGAGCTAGGCCAGAGTTGGTGCGGATTTAGAGGTGGAGGAGGTGGAGGAGGTTTTCTGCTCATGAACCATATAGTGAGCGAAAAGATTGTCAAAAAGTATGCTACCCCAATGCCGAGGCTGCTACCACTGTGGCCTGTGGTAGTTGGGGCCGACTTGGTCGGCACATCCTTGGAAGCGGTGGCTGGTGGATCGGAAGGTTCGGATGGTTCGGAAGAAGAGGAGGGTGATTCACGAGGAGATTCGGATGAAGATGAAGATGAAGATGAAGAAAATTCGGATGATGTTGTGGGTGAATCACCAAGGTTACTATCGGCATTGGTGGTAGCATCTGCTGGTTCAAAACTATGAACGCTTTCAAAAGCGTTCAGGATATCTTCGTAAAGATCAAAATTGTCTTGTTCAAAATTGTAGGTCGCTTGTTCAAAAACTTCGCCAAAAATGTAGTTTGAAAGTGTCGTAGTTACTTTGTAAGTGAATAGTAGGCTAATTGTTGCCAAGAATGCTGTAACTATGTGTCTGACTAACATTTTGGGGGAAAAAACTACGAAGAAAAAGAAAAAATTCAAAAGTAAACAAAATCGCGTAGTTTTATTTAAAAAACAGTCACGTGGAAGCAAAATGCAGGAAATAATTCAACCTCTTTTTTTTGATAAAAGTAAACAGCTTCAACATATTGTCATGTCAATAATTCCAAGAGGAAGTACCCTCTTCAGACCTTGTCAAACCGGATAAAAGCCACTCCTGGAAGGGATAGAGTGGTCTCTGTAACTTTTGGTTGGTATACGGAATCATCTATCGTTTGTAACGTGATATGGGGCTCGCCGACGTTCTGTTCAATTGACTTGGCAGCTTTTTTTTTTGCCTTAAAACTTTTAGTCAAATGCGGTGAACTTGGTTTATGCCCTCAAAACTTGATGATTTTCTTCATTCATCCTCTATTCATAGACATTGGTTATGTTGAGATAAGAACAGTAATGAAGGGACCGCTGCAAATAGATTATTCAACCATCTAAGGTAATGTACCAGAGAGGAGTATACCTTGCCTTTGTGGTATTTTTTATATATGGTCGTTTTTGATTATGTGAACTGAAATTCTGATTTAAACTTAACAATGATAATACCGATAATAACAATAGTAGAAATCAAATAGATTTTTTTGAATTTGCTCAATGATATCAGTGTCTTCAAAGACTCTTTCGTTATATTTTATATATGTTTATTTAACAAATCAAAAACAACATTAATACAATAATGATAAAAATCGTTTATCAAATAGTAGATTATATTTTACAGTTTTTAAAGCTTGCTTTCAGGGCTACCAACTCTGGCGACTACCTTGCCATATGAAGCACGTTCGTTGATGGCCTTCAAGCCTTGAGGAATAGTCTCAAGTGTGTAAACCTTATCATAAACAGCAGGTACCAACTTTCCAGATTCAAACAAGTTGAACAAGTCTCTCCAAACTTCAGGAATACGCTCAGGCTCGTTACGAACATAAGCACCCCAATGCAAACCACTAAAACACAGAATTAGGTTATCTGAGTTTTAAAATAAAAAATGCCTTTGACCTACACTGCTGAGATGTTCTTCAATAATAAACGGTTGGCAGGAATCTTTTCGATGGTACCTTGGGCAAAACCAATGATGAGAATACGACCATTCCAAGCGGTACATTTTGTACTATTATAAAATGATTGTTTAGAAAGAAAACTCTTACTTAATGACCTATAAAACCTTTTTTACCTTTGTTCAACCAAACCAACGGGATCATAAACGACATCAGCACCATGGCCATTTGTGATCTTCTTAACCTGTTCATGCCAGTCTTTATCACGATAATTGATAACGTAATCAGCACCATTCTTTTTAGCAATTTCCAACTTCTCAGCAGTACCGGCTGTAGCAATAACCTTGGCACCAAGGGCGTGAGCAATTTGAACAGCAGCGATACCAACACCGCCAGCAGCAGCGTGTACCAAACAGTATTCACCAGCCTTCAAGTTAGCACGCAAGACAAGGGCGGCGTAACTGGTAGGGTAGGTGACGTATAAACCAGCGGCTTGTTCAAAAGTGAAGTTCTTGGGCATAGGTAAAGCATTGGAGGCAGGAACATTAATAACTTCGGCAAAGGAGTAACCAGAGCCAAAGACTTTGTCTCCAGCCTTAAATTGTGGGACAGTGGATTTAACAACAACACCACTGTATTCACCTCCAGGAGTGAAAGGGAATGGAGGCTTGATTTGGTATTTTCCTTGGATCTGTGATAAAAATACATGTTAATTAAGTTTGATTCAAAATATCATTGGACTTTCTCTTTACCATCAAGGTATCAAAAAAGTTCAAACCAGCGGCCTTGACTTGAACTTGGATTTCACCCTTCTTGGGTTCAGTAACAGCAACATCATTCTTCAAGGTGAGTTCTTCGGGACCCTTCAACCACTTGTCTACAATATAAGCCTTCATTTCAATTAAAAAAAAATATTATTAAGAAAGAAAAAAGCGTATCAAGTACCTGGGAAAGTTATAATAAATGTTTAAATATTCAAGCTCAGATTTATACTTTTGCTTTTATGATGATATAATCATGATTCACAAGAGAATTTTATGGATTTTCAAATAATAAAAAAATATGTAATCTGAATTGCTGTTGTGAGTATGTCTGAGGTATTGTTTTTTTTTTGTCTTTCATGGATACACGTCATTATTAGGACCAATGGTAAAATATTTATTAATAAGGTCGATGGTATTATCATCACAATGTAAGAGGAAGGAACCATTAATGGAATTACCTTTGTTTAAATAATTTGCTTATAATAAAAAAAAACTCCATTTTTTTTTTGGCATTTTACCATTAAACTATCATATATCGAAAATCTGCTCTATTAAAAGACTATGGTAAACCAGTGTTCACCAAAATTAAATTTGCGTAGCTGAAGTCTCATCCACATTTATTCTGGGAAAAGTATGATTCTGTCGCGTCAGCCAAAATGATTGATGAGTTTATACGAGAATTAACCATAAATCCTAATATAAATACTTCTCAGTCTTCATAATATTTTATGTTTTCGTATCTTCACGGCAATAGAAAAATTAATAGTTAGTAGTAATACTACCATTTATCCATATCATTTCAATGTATGGTACTAACGTGAACGGAAGGACCGTGCTATTGAAGATGGTGATCTTAATTTATTGATTTATCAGAACAAATTGCATTACTGTTTTACCTATTTTGGTAGCAATTTGTTCAAAAAAGGAATCGATTTTGATAATCTCACAAACATAGTTCATGCTTCTATTGAAGTCCACGTCGTATGCTTATAGTTGATAAAAATAACTTGACTGCAACAATTGGAGCGTGATATGCAATAGTTTACGGTTAATATATTGCTGACACTGTAACAAAGTATGGCATTTGAAATAAATAAATTAAGGATTTATATACATTATGCAGCTTTTCGAAGAAAATGCATCCTCCTAAATATGTAGGATATGTCCAAGAGAGATACTCGCTATGATAAAGTAACAATCAAGGAGTTAATTATAAACTTTAAAATATTATATCAGCACAATTCAAACCAATTGCCTGGAGCATAAACTAGTATGGTTATGTAATGTTAAGTGAAATATAAACAAACAAGCAAAGAAAGTATAGGAATTATAGAAAACTCAAGGGAAGTCTTATAAAACCTTTTTACTTGAATTTAGAAGAAACAAAAAGAAACTTTGAAGATTAAATGTCTAGAACTTTTTTTAAACATTCTACAGAACAATACAGAATGACCTGCATGTTTTCTTTGATGAGTCTGTTATAAACAATTATCTCGGAGCATATGCAGACAGTTAACTCGTGGTTTCCTCTAAACTCACAGACGTTGGACAGTTTTAAAGAGGTGTCTACTCCGCCTTTACCGGTTTCGCTTGTATGTTCTTTTTTTCTTCTATAATGTGATAAATAATTATAAATTTTTATGTGGAACGAGGGCTTGGAAAGTTTACTACAGGAATTGAAAGCTCGAACAATATCATTGTTTTTGGGTTTTATAATTTCAGAATCTCATGTGGGGTTTAGGGTTATAAATAATTAAACTCATCCCAACGTTCAAAAGGTAGATTGATAACTAAAAAAAGAAAGGAGAAAAGAGTAACCCAAAGAAAAAGAAGGGCAACATTCACTGCGTTTCTTATCGCTATTAAGCATTCGATTAGATCTTATGTTTTATTGATAATGATTTCGCTTAAGGTTTATTAAAATCGATAGTCTAATATGAAGGAAAGGATTTATTATGATAGATGAAAACCATTCTTTTTCCCAGTTTGACTTTAAAAATATTGTGGAAAACAATGAAACTTTCTTCTACGGTTTGGAATTAGAGAATCATTGAGTAAGGAAATACAATTTACATGGTTTGAATAGATGAGAAAGATGTACAGTTTCCCCTTTATTTATCCATTTTCTATATCTATTTTTTAGATGTAGTATGTGAGCTGAATTATTTCATTAGGGTCAAACAAACACTTAAATTGCTTCACCAGCATTGGTTTGAGCAATTTACCGTCAACTTCACCAGCGGATTAAGAACTGAGTAATAAAAATCAGCAACATTGAAGTAGAAGCATGGCCAATCATTTGTCTGTGTTTAAAAACATTTCGTTTCTAAAACAAAACAGTTGAGTAACAATGGCTTTTGTACCTTATTTTTTTCTTTTAAAAAATCATTTTTTCTATTTTCTTTTTTTTTTCTTCTTCTTTTCTTTAACCTCTCTTTCTCCAACCTCTCTTTCTCCTTCTTTCCTTTATCGCTTCCTTTCATTTTATATATACTATAAAATTGCTGAATGGTTCACATGGAAAAGGCAGCAATTTATAATTCACCATTAAGAGGCAACAAACGACTCGTTTTACTCTTTCTGGCAATTCTTTCCTTTATTGTTATTTCCCTTCTCTCCTTTTCCGGATCGCCTTTTAGTAGCTTTAGAGGAAATTGTGGACGTACAATTAGATCATTGAACGAAGCCGCAGCACTCTCCAAGTCACCCCAAGTCAGTTATATTGGAAGTGGAGGACAAGCCAAATTTATTAACCTCAACGACTTAAAAGCAAGTGCAAATGCAAAGGACGAGCAGGAGCATGTAGTGATCTTGACTCCTGTAAAGAATGCAGAAGTCTATCTCCCCCGCTATTTTGAGCTGATCGACAGCCTGACATACCCTAAAGATCTGATATCGATTGCATTTTTAGTATCTGATACCACTGATGGCACTGTTACATACTTGAAGAAAAAGGCTAATGAGATGCTAAACCGTGAAGAACCAAACCAACGCTATCATGAAATTTCCATTTACGAAAAGGATTTCAATTTCGATTTACCCGAGGATAAGCGCCATACCTTTGAGCTACAACCACTTCGACGCTCTTTTATGGCTCGCTCTAGAAACTACTTGTTGACTGCAGCACTTCGGGAGTATCACTCATGGGTGTTGTGGTTAGATATTGATATTGTTGATTATCCTCCAACTATTGTCGAAGATCTTCAGAGCGTAGATGTAGACGTCGTTGTACCAAATTGTTTGCTTAAAACAGAGGATGGTAACTTCTGGGGCTACGATAAGAACAACTGGCAGGAGACTGAGAGCTCAATGGAAATGCAAAAAGATCTTGATCCCGTAAGTCCTTTTTTTATAAAAAGATTTTTTTTTTACTCATACTATCTTGTATTTCTTTTTGGGAACACAGGATTATGTGCTACTTGAAGGTTTGTGTCTCTTTATAAAGTTTGATTGGATATTTGTTTATTTAGCTAAACTCTCTTTTTTAATGAATAAATAGGTTACTATGAATTCTTAACTGGCCGTAGACATATGGTGGATATGCCAACTCATCTTGATCCCATGGACAAAGTACCTTTAGATGGTGTGGTAAGTAGTTTATTAAATAATCGTTACTGAATTTAGTAATTTAATATAATCACACTTTTTAGGGAGCCACATTCACTCTTGTAAAAGCGTCAGTTCACCGCGAAGGCGCAATATTCCCTGCTTTTACATTCCAGCATCAAGTCGAAACCGAAGGTTTTGCAAAGATGGCAAAGGCCATGGGTTTTGGTGTTTATGGTTTGCCTGGCTACAAGATCCATCACATTAAAAATTCTTAAGTTGTAGATAACTTTCATTTTCACATGTACTAGTTTTTTTTTCTTTCTTTTTCTTTTAAAAAAAGAACTGCAGGCAACTAAACAACAACCATTGCATCCTATAAAACAAACAAAAAAATTCATTAATTTCTCTTTAATATTTGTACTAATTTATTATGTATTTATTCATGTATGTTATATATCACATACTCTAATTTCTCTTCTTTTCTTTTTAATAAACTTATTTTTTTAAAAAAAATGATAAACGGGTAGCTTTTTTATATGGTAGCACAATATTTTGCTGGATTCTACATGCATGCTATGCATTTCAAGTGACAATGAGAATATTTTCAGTCTTGTGAGTTGGTGAAATGACGATCCTTAATTTTTTTGGGCGAATTTTAGCTTGTAACTCGTTCTGTTTTTCTTTTTATATAAAACTTAACCAAAAATAATGGACTGATAAATCCATTAGACCTGGTCATCAAATTGAAGAATAAGGATAGCGAAATCATGGTATGACAAAAATATAAGCAGATCACGAACACAAAATATCTTCTAAAATTTTTTTATCAATTTTGGCACAACGTTATTTTGAAAAACCTCAACCTGCATATTGTAAAAAAGTGTGGAACGTATATTTACTATCATTGATTATAGTCCTGTAAAAACGGATAGATTGGTAGAGATAGTAAAATTTATGTTTATTTTTTTTCTCCTTAATTTAAGGAATTGAGCTTTGATATATGACACTTACGATCTTTTTCCTCCTTTTAACCATAAACGGGCTGAAAGGACAACTAAAATGAAAAATAGACTGGTTTAGGTCAAGCTTTATCTCAGCAATTACTTTCCAATGTCAAACATAGTTCCGTGCTATCTCGATTATAAATTAAACTTATTCCATGCACAATTCGTATTTACATGCAGTGAGGTTCACCTTTGTTGAAAGTAAGAAAAAGCAATTTAATGGTATTAAACTCCGTACATTTGCTGTGAGAGTGCTGAGATAACTCCACTTGTGTCAACTTTGTCCTTGTATTTTATCCCATTTTAAGAACCAATCCAAAAAAACGTGATATTGTAGTTCAAATTCATTAAATACTCTTTTATCAAACTTGAGAAATACTTATTAATGTCCTGGGCATGCACAGTGACTGTCCTAAACTTAAGGTATCTTTTTCTAAGACAAGCATTGGTAACTGTTATCATATTACGGTGCAAATTAGAGGGTAATTTTTTCCGTAGTTCTCGACATCAGAACCGAAGTTTGAAGTAATAGAAGTGAAAGTGCTGTTGCCACTGGTAAGATTTAGAGCACCATTGAAAATGAAATGATAGATATCAGTTATAAAAAGCAGGTAATCAACATCAAAATAATAAGGCATCGCGCGATAATTTTGTAAATTTCCCAATTGTTTGAAAAATTTTCAATGATATGAACGTGTTCACCAATAGGTATTCTAAAAATGATTTGACTAGACCGTGATATTCTCTTTTATGACATTTTTTCCTACTCTTGTTTTTACCTCACGAAGGAACCAAGACCATTTTTGTAAATACCTATTTGATAACACTAGTCCATTTGTGACATCCAGGTCAAAGTTAAGTTTCAGAATAAAACACGATAAAACAACAACTAATTCCATAGTATATAAAACTTATTCCAGTAAAAAGCAAGAATGGGATTTATTTTATTAGATTTTTTCAAAAACTTGGATTGCAGCCTCAGCAGTTGAAGTGGCAGAAGCAGGATTAGCGCCAGTAACTAAGCGACCGTCAACTTGGGAAAAGTTATCAAAAGGCTGAGGAGGATTGACAAATTTAGCACCACCGGAGGCAGCTGCTTCGTCCATAAGAACAAGGTTATCTTTTTTAAGTTTATCCATAATATCCATAATCACTTCTCCCTCAACTGGGAAACCAGTGATTGTTCTACCTTCAAGGATTGATTTACCACCATCAACCTTAATACCTGGAAGAATAGCAGGACCATGGCATACGGCTGATACGACACCTCCCTGATCATAGATTTCTCCTGCAATCTTTTGTAATCCGGAAGCTGTTGGGTAGTCATACATAGTAGAGTGGCCACCAGAGGCAAAGAAGATACCATAATCTTTAGCATTGATGTCTGATGGCTTCTTGAGTTGCTTGAAGAGCTTAACATTAAATGGATGATCAGGGTTATTAACCACTTTTTCGGATTCCTCTTTGGTCACAAATGGCTCATCAGTTGAATGCTCGTCAATACCAGAAGTGCCTGTTTCGGACGCAAGCTCGACTTCGAAGCCGTGTTTGATAAATGCTTCATATGGATGGTAGCCTTCGGTGTAAAACAACCCAGTTTTCTTTCCGTCAGGGTAAAATGGCTCGTTGTATGATGAAACAACAAGAAGAACTTTTCGTGGAAGTGCCATTTTTTTAATTGAGTGTTTTGTGCAGAGTAAAATGAAGAAATGGGAAAAAAAGCGCGATTAATTATTCAACACGTAAATAGCATTTATAGATAAAATAAAATAATACGTCAACTTTTTCCTTTTTCTTTTTTTTAGTCTAATTCGGGCCTACCCTATTTCGTCATACAAATATAATTAATAATCAAACAAGGCTTATTCCCAGCCTTAGCTTCATGCATATCCTTTTTATTACTACTTTATATTATTATTATTATTATTATTATTATTATTATTATTATTATTATTAGACAAGGGTCTACTATAATGACGCTGTTTTTATTTTCTTTTTCAGATATTATTCATGCGCTTTCAAAAAGTCTTAAAACCCACGGGAGAATAAAAAAACGATGGTAAACATATAAAAAAAAATCGCCACAACAAACAAGCTTCGGCCACATGATAGAATAACTATACGCTATTTGAGAGTTAAAATGCTCTTTGTTAATAGAATGCGTTATTATTTTCTCTGCGTTGTTAGTTACCTGTTGATTTTTAAAAAAAAAAATTGCATAAATGATCAAGTGCTCGTTTTAGTTTTTAATACAGAAGTACGTAAAAGTAACGGTTTTATGGTACCAACTCCTAAGGTTATAAAGAATATTAACATGGTTACTGTTACTATTTTGTTTCTTGTATAGTACTCTAAGATACTCACCCATCTAGCTCCTACCACTATTACCTTTTTGGACAACTAGTTTTGAAAAGGATAATTTTATCATAGCAACATCTGCTGGAAATATACTTAAACTTATAGCTACAACAATCTCAAGGTATAGCTATATTATCATTACCTTCATTCCGTATTTACTAAATATTCATTGGGGATGTTCCTTGATTAAGGTTTTAGACAAAGTTTTACACCGTCGAGATCCGTTCAACAATAAAGGAGTCTCGGTCGATAACATACACTGATGGTCAGTAACTTGCAGATATTTCTCCAGAACGATCATCGATGCTCTCTCAAGCACTTCTCTCTACTACTACTGCCACGATATGCCAAAATAATATTTTTTTGCCCACATCAAGGCAATCATTTTATCGAAAATGAAGGTAGAAATATAACAAAAAGGGTTGATACTTTGATGAAAAAAAAAATGGTCATCTACATGTAAGATGCTAGCGGAGCTGAAGAAGAAGTATATGTATAAATAAACAATAATGAATAGAATTAAAATTTCAAATACATGGTAAACTTTGAATAATTTGTAAAAGATTTGTAGTAAATCATATTTCTTCACGAAGTTTATAATTACTTTTTGGTAACCAAATGCAAGTCAATAACCAATAAAAAAATGGCTGGACTTTCCATTTTACTTAGAAAACACGTTTTGCAGGAGAAGAGAGAAAACTTTTATCCTTAAAATTAGCATATATACCTGTTTGCATCGACAATGCTCTGTGCTGATCATCTCCTTACAGAAAATTATAACAGTGTAGTGCATATAATGCTGAAAACTATCTTCATTACAGCATTGCCATTTGAGAAATATATTTGGTTATATAGAACATTACAGCTTATATGTATATTTTGTGTATGTATTCATATTATTATTTGTATGTTTCTTTATTGGTGAAATACAGATGCTTATAGATTTTGATAATAAAGTTGCAGTTCTAGAACCAATGTACATAACAGACTCCTGAAAAAAGTAAAACTTTTGATTTTATTAAAAGAGAAATAAATTATTACAGGCTAAAGAAAGAGAAATGTATTAACAAGGTATGAACGAAAGAAATGAATATCAGAGATTAGGCAGTTGTGCTGTTATGAATAGAAGGATATTCAAAGCTTGTTTCCCAATAAGGTTTTGTAATATCATTGCATGCCAACGCAGGAACAATTTTGAAAGTCTTTTTGAGCTTAGGAATCCATTTTTCAGTCATTTCTACAGTTGCATGATTTAATTCATGTTCGAGTACAATTGAGCCATGTGTCATATTTGCTTCTTCCTTGATCCACTTTTCGAACTTCTCGTCCACTTTTTTGGGAGATAATTTTCCACCACCTGGTGCAGGCATGTCCCAATCCTTGGTATCGCGATCCCAGATCACTGTACGAAGACCCATTTGCCATGCAATTGAGCGAATACGGTCGTCAACATCACCCTGTGGTGGGCGCCAGCACTTGGGGGTTACACCCGTAGCTTCCTTGATTGCCTTCAATGTCCAGTAGAGTTCTGCAACGGCCTTTTCATTGGACTGTGCTGTCATTACAGGATGGCTCCAAGTACTACAGTAAGCAAAGAGACATATGTATCAGAAATCTACCTTAAAGATGCAGAAAAAAAATAATAACAAGAGACTTACTGAACACAAAGATAATGACCATCAGAAAGAGCACGGCGAGCAGCTGCAGGGTAGTTAGCTACATTTGATCCAATGTACTATTATATAGATAAACATCCCTTTTAATTCAGAATATACAATGGTAATAATAATAAGAAACACTTACAAACAATGTACTCTTCAAATTTTGCTCAGCCAAGTAATTATAAAGTTGAGGTTCAGCATACTTATTCTCTGTCTTTGCCACTTTTTCATCATCATCATAATAATTGAAAGGACCATCATCGTATGTAAGTCCCCATTCTCCCTTTCTAGGGCAAAAGGAGACATCCTCGGGTAGGTAGCCTACTTTTGGCTTGAGACAACCTGAAGATGTCCACCAGCAATCTGTGTCTTTTCCATCATCATATTTAGATGTATCAAGTTTTGAATCACGAACGGAAATTTTGGGAACAAGATTCCAGTCAATAGCCTTAACAGCAGCAACGATTTCAGGATGTGACACATCAGGGCTAGACCATGGTTCAGGGTAGTTTGTAAGATTCAATGTTGCTCTTGAAAGGGTTTCAGAGACATTCAAGATGCCTGTGTTGTAACTATAAAGTGCATCAGGACTCACATGAAGATTTTTGAAGTGAGGGGAGACTTGTGGAGCTAAACCAGTTCTAGTAACAGTGCTATTGCCAGTGGCGGTGGGGGCAGCAAAGGCTTGACTAATGAATAAAGCAGCAGTAGTAATTAAGATGATTTGCATTATGATGCTAAGTGTGTACAAATAAATGATAGAATAATTTGACCAGGAGAATAAGATCGTTCCCTTTTATACTTGTAGAATTTATTATCGTTGATTTCCTAAAAATAGATACAACAGCGTTAATGTTTCTATTTCATGCACTGAAGCTCAGACCAGAAAATAAAGAAGCACAATCCCATCTGTAATGCAAACTGCAATATACTACTGATTCTATCAGCAGTTTGCCAGTGATTTGAACTTTTACATCCTCTTTTTACTTTCTATGCATAATCTGATGTTATCACAAATACTATTTTTGTTCCGTTTATAACAAATAGAAAGGAGTATAAAAAGATGTTCAGAAAATCAAAGGTCGAAAGACAATCCACTTGCTCATTGCAAATGGTTTAACTACCGCAAGTGGTTTTCGCTCCCAAAAATGGCATCTGAATATCCAGAATAAATATTAAAGTCATGATCAAAATAAACATTAGGATTACTATGTACATTCAGGGCTCCAATTCAATGTTGGAAAAAAGGAGAGACCAATATATTCATGTGATATCATTTATAGAAAGCCAATCTTGAATTGATACAACGACATCTTTGGCAAAACTTATTTTTTTCTTCTTGAATATATATTATTTTTCGAGTTCTTACGTGCTTCAGATCAATTTTAGTTCTCTTTTAGTTTTGGTTATGAAAATTATTAACAATTGGTAGAAATATAATACATGTAGTAAAACAGTGTTTGTTAATTATCAGAGTATATAATTGCTGAATCAAACATCATACAGAAGATAATGAATATCAAGTGGTCAAAACTTTTTAAAACACGAGCTTTTTGCACGAGTTTTTTACTTTCATAAAAAAAGTTTGAGATTGAAATAGAAGCAATGGGTATTAAAAATCACTGTTTATTACGTACAATTATGGCTTAAAAAAAGTACATGTAGTATTTTGAACTTTAAATAAAAATTTATTTATTTATAAAAATAGAAATACAAATAAACAAATCCAAGACCATTTCCCCTTATATTGAAAGAGAAATATATTATTTTAGTGACTGTAAGTTACATTGAGATATATATTTTGTTATATAA
>VCJI01002851.1:31948-46620 GCA_024139395.1 Backusella morwellensis | reverse complement strand
TACAACAAAAAAAAAAAAGAAAAAAAAAACTTATCTTGTTATCTTGCAACAGTCACTCATCAATCAAGATTAGTTGTACTTCCTTTTTGTTATCAATGGAACTTAATTACAAAGACAATAGAAAGAAATAAAACACTATTCTTTGGTATTTTTTTTTATGCAAGTGGATTGCATTTTGACGTGTTACATACATACAGTTTGATATTTCGTGTGGTGTAATTGTTATTAATATCAGCATCCAATGAAAATCATCAGATCTTTGCATTCGATCTTTTTTTTTGTGCAAAATAGCCTTTTTAATAAAGAACCCTCCCCCACTTGTTTGATGAGAGCATCCATTTGACTTTTTACCTTACAGCTGATGTTAAAACACCCTTGACATTATTTTATCAGATCTGCATTTAATACAAATCGTTATTAATTAAGCAGCACTTCATCGCCTCATTCTACTAGATTTATCTGGTTAAAACGAATATGTATAGACAGAGGGATTACTACTATTTCTTTTTCAAATAAATCAAAGACTTTCTTTCTTTCCCGCCTTTCTTGCCCTCTCTCCCTTTCTCTCATCCCTGTTAATATACTGTCTTTTTCAATTGTATGACAAAAACCATAAGCTATCACAATTAGTCTTCTCTTTTTCTGCATGCTTGTATTCAAGCATATGATTAATTATTTTATGGAATTCATGCAAATAGAATAGTATATCGTGTACAACGAAAAAAAAAGATTTTATTCATACACCTTTGGGTATTACAGCTCTTACCAAAACAATCATAATGATAACATAACACGTTATCTTGGTCAATTGCTTTATACAATGAATAGTGAAGAATTTAAGAAAAGTGAGATTATTTACAAACAAAGAAATCGCAGCATATCCAAAAAGAATTCACCTTGTATTTTTTTCCCTTTTTTCATTATATAATTTTATGGTCCTACATTGTATTTATCATATGATACAGGTACAAAGTAACACATAATTTGTTGGTCATACAACAAAACTAGAGTTCTTTCAGGATAGAGGATAATCTTTTTTTTTTTTGGTTAACATGTATGATACCATAAAAAAAAACTCTCCGATTATTAACAACAGTAACACCTCCATAGCGTCGATCCAAAAAAAAAAGAGCTATTTATTTATACAAAAGAAAAAAAAAATTAATTTAAAAATGAACAAAAGAAGGGCGAATGGAATCACCAATAGGGCCAAGCGTATGCTGAACCTGCTGGTGTTCCTGTTTTGATGTGGGAATAAAAGGATGATTTTGGAGCAATTCGATATTAGATTTAAATGAGGACGATATGGGTGGTAACATGAAAGAGTCGAATTTATAGTTGTTGGCAAATGGATCAGGTCTCTTTTGCAAGATATCAAGATCGAGACCTGTAGAGAAAGGTGAATACCAGCTTCTTCTTTTTCTTCGAATGAGTGGCTCACACTCATCCTCACTTGTGATGGGGGTTAGCGAGTTCATATCAACTGAACTCTCTTCATCTTCAGGTGATGTGGTAGAATTCATATCATCGCTAGCAGTGTCGTGATCCTGGTAAATGTCATCAATGTTGTCTTTATCATCATTTTCAGTGTCATTGATTTTATCGTCATAAGTATTAGTACAATGAATATCGTCATTGATGCTGTCGTCATTATTATTAATAGTGTCATTATTGTTATCAGCATCATCTCGGTGCTTCATTGTCGCATTCATCTCGTCTTTTTCATCGTCTTCATATTTATCTGATGAAACTACTGTTTCGAAAACAGCCATATGTACATTGCGAGATTTACTATGCTTCTTCTTTCTAATTTCTCCCACACTAATCCAGATGTTATTGTCATTGTCATCATCGTCCGATTCAAGCTCAGGTGTTTTTACAGGTGAGTAGGAACGTCTTGGTTTTGAATGACGTTGTTGCTCCGTGCTGGATGATTTGGGATGGTGTTGCTTGTTCTTTGTCTTCTTTCGTTTGTGTTGTTTAGTATAAGATTTTACAGGTTCTTCTGTGTATTTCTCTTCTTGGTAGAATAGGTCAGGGTCATCATCGTTGTTGTTGTTGTTATCCTTTTTCTTCTATTTAAAAAACATTTAGTCTATATTTATCAAGAGGAAAGAGAAAGAAAAAAAAAGTACCTTGTGGAAAGTATAAAGTGCATAAATGAGTAGTATGACACACCAAACCAGGGGTGATTGGCGTAATCTCGAAAAGAAGTTTACACGCTTCAGTATGGTAAGTTGAGGCAATTTACTCGAACAGTGGTGATGGTATATAGATACTGTCGAGGATGTTGTTACTCGTGATAAAGAGGATTGAGAAGAAAGTGGCTGGATGGTAGGATGGCACCAGGACATAATATTTGAATAAATAAATACCAAAAAGATATAAACGAGTGAAAATAAAATCAACAGGACCGGTGATAACACCACAAGTGATGTTATCTTTAATCCTCGAGAAGATGAACGTACTTTCATGAAGGAAAGTGTTGTGTGAGGGGGTGGAATTTTAGGGAATGGAAAAAAAATTGAAAAGAAAGGGAAAGAAATATAGAGAAAAAGAATGTGTACACAAAAAAAGTTTTTTTAGCTTTTTTTGAAAAAAAAAATGGGGGGAAAGGAAGAACATTTATGTGGTTTTAATTGGTTAATCTGTAATTAAAAAAATATCGTTATTTTGGGTCCAAATAAACGCTTAAACTCTACTTCATTGGATGAACTAAACGGCCGATGGTAGCACTAATCTTTTCTACCATATTTAAAGTTTATTTTGTCATGGCTGCATATACTATATTTTCCTTCCCCACAAGTACAAAAGTTTAATCAGACATAATCAAGTACAATCGCTCTATCAACTCAATAAAAACCTTTCATCAAAGTATAAAAAGTAATTACTTTCCTTTCAGAAAAAAAAAATTAAAGAAACGATATGTAACGTGAATGATGTAATGCCAAAAAAAAAACCACAGTAGGATCAACTAACAGCAGGGGCTGGAACTAAAAAAAAATGAAAAAAGATGTTTTGATAAAATCTGTTATTTTTAGCATGAATATTCATTTCGAATCTATTTTATGTAAAGAGGGAGGAGTTCACCGCTTTCTATTAACTTTCTTAAGACAACTTTATCAAGTTTTAATTTGAAGTCTAACATTATCAATACAAGGTTTTTCTTTGTACTCTTTGCTGTAAAGGGTATTTCGTTATCCCGGATGTTTATTTCTTTAATTGGAGAGGGATTTTTTTTCTGTGCTTCTTAACGGGAAATAGGATACCATATTGCTGGATTGCACTTTATACAAACCCCAAGCTAAGACTTTACCCTTCGATCGACTATCCAAAAAACTAAGAAAAAATAAAATTCTCCAAGTCGCTTTAACGCTTATTTCTGCTACAAACTATGCTTCGGGCATGAATTCTGAATATTTTGATTACGAGATAGTTTATTTTGATATTGCAACCGATTATTCTTTCTTTTATTAAATAATATGCTATGGAAAAGCTCTTAAAAGAAACATGAAAAGATACCCATAGTCTGTACAATCTTTTTACACCATCTATAAATCATTTTAAATGGAATTAGAATTAAAAAATAGATTAAAAGACAAAAAGAAAGTTTTACAAGAGGTACTCTCTCTTTACAAGATCAATGCCTTTGAAATGTAAATATTTACAGTGATACTCTTTTATTTTTATTTTTTTGCGGTGCTTATCATGAGCTATATAGAAAAATCGACAAGTTTGGCAAAACTTGGCTATTTTCCTTGGCTTTCGTATAGTAGATCGACTAGAATTTGATCTGAAATTTAAACATATATACATACACCTTTTATCGATATTTAAAAAAAAAAATGACGCTTTTGGCTTAGAACTAACATGCGACAGATCCAAAACTATGGAAAGAATTATATATCTTATTTGAATATACAGAGACTTCTAAACTTCTGGGTCCGCAACAAATGATTTCTGAATCAGCGATGATTTTATTCACCTAACCCTGGCTTATTGATTGTAGCTTATAATCAAATCATTGTAAATTGAAACATTGATCACTGTCTTTTCTGTCAGTCAAATTCACTGTCTTTGAAATTCATTTGGGGACAGACCTAATGGAAGTGAGATACTCATATGAATTATGGACACTACGATTCTTTTAAAAAGATCTTTCTCGATTAAACCTGACGGAAATGGGTTGAAATGATGCGAGCTTTATGCAAAATAATCTGAGAGCATCGTTTAATATATATATATATTAATCCATTTATATCCAGTATCAAAGACAAGCAATGACAAACAACTTATAAAACTTAAATTTCTGATTATAATTGTTTTCGATATGTCAGATAAATAATAGTTTTTTTGCCAGATACAGTAAGACTTTTACTTGAAAGGCCCTTGATTCATTTCCATATAATCTTTATTTTTACTTTTCTTTAATAAGAAACAATTAATCGTGAAATGAGTTTTCAATTTTTCTAATACCACTTTGTCATTTTTCATACCAATGAAAAAAAAAAGGCCACCAAATATTGTCATTAAGAGAAGGAGCACTAATTACATTAAAGTAAGAAAGGTATTTATGTTGTTAATTTAGGTAAACACATTGAATGGATCCGCATACTCTATTTTGAACAGAATAGTCCAATAATTTACTATTTATTCCAACTCTATATCTCTTTCCCATTTGTATTGGCCAGAAACTGCTTCAACTGCAGCATTTAAAAAGCATTGGAGCTATTTATTTTTAAGCATGATATATAGACACTTATCAAAAAAAAAAAGGTTATTTAACAACTATAGTTTTTCAATCAAAGTTTTTAAATTGAAATTTCATGCTTGATAAAGCTCACGGCGCACATGCACCCCGATCTTGTCGACACAATAGCAACTTTATCTGTAACTAATTCTCGGGAAAAGTTAATCTGCCATTTACTAACGAAAGGATACGTTTTACTTGTTTAGGCATCTGACGTGAATAATGGCCCGTGTGTATGTCTATGGACGGACAGTGTTAGATGGAAAAGGCAACTTCACTGGGTCAAAGCGTCCAACTTCTCTTCGCGTAAGTAACATTAGTAATAAAAAGATATTAAGATGTTATCTGATAATTATTTATTTATTACCAAATACATAGTTTCATTAAAGGAGAAAACACTAGAAAGAAAGAGCTTATTCTCACATTACTAAACCGTCTTTTTTTAAATACAGAGAATATTCAAGAATGCTAATAGCACCTTTAACATACTTTACTTTGGTGAGTCTATTTGGTTATTGTATTTTCTCTGGAATTGTATTCTTTAAGATGACTTGTTTTCTTCTTTGGCCTAATTTAAAAGAAATAAACATAATATGTGTGCTTTTTTTAGCACCTACATGCCTACGCAAGACAGCGATATGTTATGAATTCTCTTTTAATCAAAACATGTAATAAACAAGACTTGGAATCATTGGAAAAATAGCCAATAAAAGGATCGCCCATATTAATTATAATATTAAAGATAGGGGCACATCCATAGGCTAAAATATTATACCTATCCCAGGGAAATATAAAAGATAGTGAATGCTCTATTTTATAGCATGTTTCATTGATGATAAGCAGCACCATCATCACTGAAAAATAGGAAGACAAATACATATTATTACTAAGAGGAAATCATATTGGTACAATGTGTTTACTAAGATTTTAATAATAATAAAAATTGTTATCAGCTTGGCTTTACTGATTTGATCTTGAATCTGAATAAAGATTCTCATCAAAAATAGATTACCTGGAGTAGCCACCTTTAAATCCACTGTATCTCGATATAGTCTCTTCCAATTTGTTTAAAAAAGATATAATATATACACTTTTTTCCTTTAATCTTCCAACGCTATGAGAGTATAGAATCAATTGTAGTTGTTTACTGAAAACCTTATTTACCATTAGCTATACGTACATTACCATTTGCTCTTTAACTGACGAAATCGGATTTAAAACGCCGTTACTATTTTTTTTTTATAAAATTCAGGCACCACTAAAATTAAACCACTTTCACCGATGCCCATCTATTTTCTAAAGAGATGTAAAAAGGGCAAACAAAAATAACGAAAAAACAGTTAAAAAAAAATAGCATTGTTCATTTGTTCCTTTATTATGATCGACTCTTGCATGAGATGCATGCTTAAAAAAAGGGGGGGTTCCAACATGTGCATAAATATATTCCATATATGGGTTGAAACAACTTTCCATATATGGAATAAAAAGTATATAAACTTTTTTTGCAAAAGTCAAAACTTTGAAGTTTTTGGATACGATTTGTGTAACAAATCACCTTTACAAAAAGGGTTTCTTTAGCTGTATTTCTCTCATTATGATAAATTAGAATTCAATGATAGAATATATTTTATTAAATAAACCAATATACTTTCCAAGCCACAAATAAAGTAGCATTTTTTTTTAACGTGAGGTTCTTGTGATGTGATTTAAAAAAATGACAGGTACAAATTTATAGATCCATTAAGGATGTTGTTATAAAGAATATAAGTATCTTTTTCTTTTTTTAAAAAAAAAATAGAAGAAATCGATTAAATGAACTTTGAGTCGTTATTTTTTTTTAAAAAAAATAAAGCGATCGCTATTGTTATTGGTTTCTAATTACATAATTAATCCGAAAGCGGCTCATTGGCTTTTTGGGATTGTTGCAAATCTTGTATGTTTATAGAAGGTGGGTTTTTTTTTAGTATTATAACCATTCATAATAAATTGATACAATAATGAATGAAAATATATTCTTGCAGTTTGATATGTCTGAAAAAAAGAGTAAATAAGAGATCGAATATAAAGCAGGGTATAATTGCGGGAAAATATTTACTCGATTATCTCGATGATAAACAAAAAGGAATGGCATATAACATCAGATGACTTGAAGCAGACTACAAAATGGGAGAAAATATAGTCGATCAATTATAGTAAGACCATGTATGTTGGAACAAGTTTACTTTGTAACAAGTGGCTTTTCTTGTTGTTGCACCTGTTTCAATAATTATCAAGAAAATATGCCACCCAAAAAACAAAAAGAGAACGTTATCTTCGCCATAGTAAAGTTACAGAAAAGCTTTAATTTCTTTTCCCCCCTTCTCTTTCTACTGCTACTATCGAATATATGCAGTAAAAATGTTTAGCTGTGCGATCCTTTTTTTTTGTCTGAAATGGTATAGCAATTTCAATTAGTTTTTTTTTTTTCGATTTAGCAAAATAAATAAATGAATATGATACTCGAGACTTTCACAGCAGCTTTTATTTTAGATAGCTTTGATAGTTAAATTATCTTTTATTTTATCTTGTTTAAACAGATCAGATAAAGAAAGTCCAACAACAATTTAATATCAAACCACTTCTATTTTTTTAAAAAATTGTTGTTTAACTTCTTCTAAACAGGTTTAGTCTATAAAATCTTCCGTCCATGTTTTTTATCACTTTGTCATGGACAGCCAATAAATTAAAAGCACATAATCAAAACACGGGACTGAAAGACAGCGAATAAATCTACTTGTTACTGTATGACATGACCCGGAATAAGTTGAAGAGGAGATGATTGAATAACTTTTTTTTTTCTTTTTTTTATTTGTTTTTAGTATCAGAAAAGGAGGAAGAAATGCCTCTGTTTATAAGAAAGTTGACCTGGGATACTTCTTTTTAATATAATAAGGGTCAAAAGAGCATGTTTAGGAGCGAAAAAAAAATACCTTGTGTGTTTCCTTCATTTTTTAAACCGAAAGTTAAGAAAAACAATCTTAAACAAAAAAGAAAAGGTTTTTGATTTTCGCTATCCAATTAAACTATTGTGGTTTTCTCTTTCGACAATCCTTTTAGAATTACTTCTCCCACACACACGCACACCTTCTACTTGTCTAATATCTTTGTACTTCGTTGTACAGTGAGGTGTTGTTTCTTCTACAGTTAAGACTTCTTTGGAGTACTATCACATTCTGTGAAGATTGGTTATATAAAAATAAAGACAATTATTTAAAATATATAAATAAAAAGGGAATTATTACTTTATTACTTCTTGTTGCGATTTTTTCTTTTTTTTGGAATGATAAAAGGTGATGGCTTTTAAAAGTAGAAGTTTTTTTTTGTGCTTTTCGTATTTTTCTTCCTTTTTTTTTGTTTTGTGTATATGGGGGGTTGCTTATGTTTATATAAATAATGTACATCTTTTTTTTGTTTGCCGTTTTTCTATTTTTTTAAGTGCGTACGTATGTGTTGAGGGTGTATATGTGTTTTTTGTTTTGTTTTTGCTGGTCTTATTTTTGTCATCATACATCGAAATCCAATAAATCTACATCAATTTAATTTAGCTATATATTCCTACATGAAATTAATAAGATTTTTTTTTTACCTGCCAGCTCTTGGTCTGTTGCCATAACCATAGAGTGATGACCACCACCACCGCCACGTTGTAACCAAGAATCAATCTGATCTTCAGTTACGTCACGTAACTCGTCATTCTTTGATAGTAGAGAAGAAGGGTGTTCTAATTTCCAAGACTGTAACAAAATGTTCATATTATCAATGGTGACAAGATCCTGTGCCTCTAATTGTTGCTGGGGAAGTGGGGGTATATAATTGAAAGCACATTCTTCTTTTGATTTTAATAATCCTTCACCAAAAAGATAAGTACAGCTCTCCGACGATGTCAAGACGGTAGTGTCATCATCACTGCTATAATCCGTAGCACACATGGGTGATAGTCGCTCACTATTACTATCAGACACAACAGATACAGAGCCACTATCATCGGTCACTAATCTTAACTGAAATGCTGATGCTTCATCAGATGTAGAGCCTTTGGATGACACTGATGTTGTGGATGATAATGATGATGAACAAGTATTATTAAAGGAAGGAGAAAAAGAAGAAGAAAGTAATGACGGCGATGTTTTTGTACTTGATGATAATTGCTTTGACAATGGACTATAAAGCGACTTATACATTTGTATGTCTTCAGGTGTATCTGAACACTTCAAAGTACTCATCAACTTAATCTTTGCCTTTGAGAGATTGGTACGAAGGTTCCGACTAATGGAGAGGATATCTGTACTAGCCATATGATGTGAGGAGGAGGTGGAGCGGTGATTTAAACGGTTGAGGCTGTTGTAGTTGGAGGGGAGTGCTGTGGGTGATGAATGAAGGGAGGCCTGTCTGCTGAGTTCCTTCAAGGCTTCAGAGCTCATTCTTTGTTTACCAATGTAGGGCTTCCCTAGGACTACTTTCTTGGGCTGCTTTTTCTTTATTTTTCGTGATGATAGGCGAGGTGGTATGATAGGCTTGCAGTCAATAATAGAGGGAGTTACACCACTGGTATTGCAAGAGCGGGATGATGGGTTTTTAAGCAAACTAATAACATAATTATCGCTGGATAGTGGGCTTTGTTTTTTGAAAATAATAAAATTCATCAAGTTAGCAAACAGTTGTGGTCACACATATATGTGGATATAAACACAAACACACTAATTCAATCCACGTTTCTCTATCACCCTCTCTTCTCTCACACACTCTTTCATTCTCTCCTCTCTCACACACTCTCTTTTTAACATGCATTTGTATATATGAAATATATACGCACGGATACTCTCTCTCTCTCTCTCTCTCTCTCTCTCTCTCTCTTTTGTATGTGAATGTGGAGATTTGGTGATTGTTTGATTTGACATTCTCGATAATGATGATAATATATTACCTTGTATACATTAATGAATTGATATTAAGTGACGTCTTCTGAGAAGTTAAATGAGAAGGCATGAAGATGAGAAGAATGAGTTGAAAGTTGGAATGAGCTTTCAACAACAAAGACAAAGAAAAAAGAGGAGAGAAAAAGAAGAAAAATGAGAAATAAAAAAGAATCTATTTGAATGGAAAAAAAAAATTAATAAATGGGACTTGTGAAAAAAGAGATAGCCAGAAAAAATTTGAAAAAACGCAGGAACGATGGAAGCTGGTTTTGTTTATTCATCAAGACACACACTCTCCCATTGCATCAAGGTGTTACGTTGACCCTGAATAGGATAAATGACATGAAAGTACGTTATTCCTTTCTCTTTCACATTATGTTTAACGGTGGTCACTTGTACGCTTTCTGGTTGTCTCGGTTTATCAATCTTCTTTATCCCTTTTTTCTGTGTTTTTTACCTCGCCTTACCTTCCTTTTTCTTGTTTCTCTTTTACTCTATTCCTCCTGCTGCTTCTATCGTTTCGATCCTTCAAACTCAAGAGGTACTATGACTTCTTTCAAAGCCGCAAAAAAATTTTTTTGGACTTCATAAAGCGGAGACAAGAAAACGACTGTCCCCTTCGCAAAGGATAACGCCTATCGGTTCTCTTGCTCCCAATTTGTTTTTGATCCCCGAATTAAAGATGATTCGCAATCAAAATCATGCTTTATTAAAAGCCCTGTTGGTTGCCATGGCAACCTTAAACTCTCATTAGCCCGAAAAGGATATGCACACAAACAAACTAAGATAAATTTGGGCGTCATGCAAATGTCCTACAATATGAAATGCACGCCTGTGGCAAAACATTACCATTGACACCCTTTTCTATCTTCGTGTTTTACTACGCAAATTAATTGAATTTATTGTTGCTGCATTATTCTGGGACTTCTTTCCCTTCTTTCTTTCTTTGTTCTCCAATCCAACAAGTACTTGGCAGTACTTACCATTGCTGCGTGAATACGCTTGAAACTTGGATTTTGGCATTCAAAAATACCACTGAATTTTCTTTTTATATAACAATAAAAAATCTGTCTATATTTGTAAAACGGTGATAACAACAAGATACCATCAAATAGTCTTGTCAAATGCACTTTTGTCTTACCTTTAATAATAAACAATCCCATCTAGCTTTTTCTCAAGCGCTTATATCACATTCACAAAGGAGCTTTCTTACTTTTGTAAGAAAAGAAAAAAAAATCGCTATACTTACAAAATGTTTGAAGAAAGACATTGCATTTTATTTATTTATTTATTTTGAAGGACTATACTGTTATAAAATAATAATAAACTTTTATTACCTCCTTAAATCATCATAAAGAGTGCGCTTTATTTGGTTATACAAAATTATACTATCTTCACCGGTCCAGAATGCGAGAGTAAATCTAAAATTTTTTTTGACAGTACTCATTGAATGAAAATAGATATAAACAATCAATAGAGAGCCAACGTGTAATCGAGTGATAAAAACAAATAGAGATGCAAGAAAAGGACTATTTTTATCCAAGGAGACCCTCTTTTCTTATCCCGTTTTAACCCAAATATGAGTTTGACAACAGGAATCGCCATTTTTTTAGTTGCTACGCACCATAGTAATCGTAGAAGGTCAAGTGTAACGGTTTTCATTTTTTAACAAGCGAAGGGGCTCGTACACTTCCCAAAAATGGATATATTTTACAAGATAATGAAAGCAAATCTTAACTTGTATATTTTACTTTGATTGATAATGTATGTTTGTTAAATTATTTAATCTATATAAATAAATAAAAAAAGGGAGATAGAAAAGGTATGTAAAAGCAATGTATGTAAAACCAATAGTAAGGCACTGAATTCATTGAACATACGTATAAATGATATAAAAGATCGATGATGCATATTAAGGGCGTTTCTATAAGCTTTTCCACATGCACGATGAAGAAAGATTAGATAGAATGTATGGTATATATAGATAAAATAAAAACTAACTTTTAAGCAGCATTCCTTTTTATTATTATCAGTCTGCTTACAAAAAATGAAAAGAATAGTATTTTTGTGAATGGTAAACAACGACATGTGCACATTACTCGGTAGACTTCGATGTGAATTTATTAAACGTAACTTACCATTGTAGAATATGGTATAGATCTTTGCTCTTGCAGGTTAACCGATCGACATTGTATTGCAACAATTCATGAAGATCCTTGGATTGAATAGCTAAATCCGTCATTATCTTATTTTACCTTGCCTTTTTGAATCTACACTTTAGCACAAAATAGATACATCGGTGTATCTGGAACCAATATAGCCAAGAATCTAACTAAATAGGATCACACAACTATCAGTACATCCCCTTGTTTTCGAGGGAAATAAAAAGCATACCCTTTTTAGAGGTAGAAGCTTGTCATTTATTCCACTTATCTTAGTAAGTTTCTCCTATCTACAACAGGTAAGCCCCTTATTCGGACACCAAGTGCCGTTAAAGAGCTCTTTACACCTATACTTCTGAGTTCTATTATTATGGGACAATAAAAAACAAGGTTTTGTGTGGCAAAACTGAAATGTAGCTAATAAAAGCTCCCTGTTTTTAAAAGAAAAATGTTACACCATGGACAAGGTCTTTTGTAAGATCACAAGCTGTGTTCAATTATATGGAATACCAAGTTTAAATTAAGTAATCATTAAATACATCTTCTTAATTGAAAACTGAATATTCTTTTTTTTTTTGTTGCGCGAATGCTTGTATAAATAGGGCACGCCCCATATTACCCGGAGTAATCAATCCTTTAAATTATGCATAACGACACAAACATAGAATAAAGTTTACATTACGCATTCTTCATCAAAATTTATGATATCGATCCACCTCTCCTTTGTGGCGTATAAAAAAAAATGTACATTACATTATGAAAGATAAACAGTTGGTTATTAGATAGAAACAATACCAATAAGAGATTACTATGATCTTACAAATGATTTCTTTTCTTAAATTTCCTCATTTCATAAATGTGTTTTCGTGATATTGCTATTCCACAAAATCCAATGGTGGTAATTTAATTATGAGGTTTAAAAATAATGCAAATAAAATAGAAGGGTGAGGGGTGCTGGATCTATTTTTTTTTTACAACGCTTTGTCATACGTTTTACTCATGACCAAATTTATATCCGAACCAAAGACAGTGATCCAAAATGAGGTCAAATTGATTAGATTCGATTCAAGCTTCCTTGTCTTTTTCTTTTTTTAGTTACTAGTAGCGTCGTAAGTTACTTTTATTATGAGAAAATAGCGCATTTTTCTTCCACAAAGCCAACAAAGTAAAGATGGAAGATGAGCTAATATCTCCAGCTTTTCACAAAATAAATGAATTACTATTATTATAATGGATAGTATATCGTTACTCTTTTATCTTCTCTTGTCTCCTTCCGTTTTACCAAAAAAAAAAAGTTATATTGCTTGATTATGGTTCCTAATATCAAAAAAAGTAGCGATGCTTATTACATGACTTGAAATGCTCTTTTCATTTACAAAACAACAAGTAAAGTTTTCAAAAAATCTTTTCCAAGAAGATAAAAAGGATATTTACAAAATTTATATGTTGCTAAACTCCTGCTGGAAACACAAAGCTACATATATTTTCTATGGAGCTTTGTCCATCGTAGTTGTCGGAGCCAGACACAGTATTTCCTCTATATGGTAATATCCTTTGCAAATCAAAACCGTCCCACATTACACCACTATGTCTAAAACCGTCTCGAGAATATTAATTTTGGATTTGATGATCTGAATTCTGCAATTAAAATGAGCTCCTTACTCTTAGTACATGCAACTTTTTTTTCTCTCAATGATGATATAAATCTCGGAAACTTAAAAAAAAGGCATCAATTAACACCACATATACACGCTTGCTTAATGGTTGTCAAATGACAAAAACACTTTCTCTATACGAGAATGCCATCAAACATATCAATACGACCAAGATAGCATCAATAGTATTTTGTATCAGCTAGGATCCTATCTCTAACATTTATTCAATCAGGTTCTTTGACTATATCAGCGATTAAAAATGCCAAGTAAAATGACAGCTAGCTTAGCTTGCGCAGATACTGTAATCATCCCACCGAATTGACGTGCTTTTCACACGCTGCATTTTCTAGATACACATTTATGTTCTCTACAGCCTGAGGATTGACATGAAATATCTAACTTTAAGAAAAAAAAAGTCTTTCTATTTGTTAAATATTGTGCATTGTGCTATATTAGTAATGAATGCATTTTCATAAACGACGATGAATAATTTGCTAGTTTTATCGATTTTTTTTTTTTTTTTACATACGCTTCTGAGAAAATGTCGGGTCTTGGCACAGCAGCAGCAGAAAAATAATTTGGATTTACAGACCAGGTTTTAGGAGACGGGAAAATGCAACGAACAACGCTATTATCAAAGACCTCTTGTCCATAGTGTATGATAAAGCTATCAATTCCTCTAAAAACCTTATTCTAAAAGATTTACTTGCATCCCTTTTGCTTGGCTTCGAAAGAGAATAGATGAAAAAAAAAAAAAAGAATGTCGCTTATTGAGACAAATATACAAACACTGCTACTGAGTTTCAACAAAAAAGTAGAATAAGCCAGCTGACGAGCTTAAAAACCGAATTGATGCGTTACAGAAGACTGGAAATTCTAATGGCAGAGCATTCTTTTATCTTTCTTCGATGGTTTGGATGGGAGACTCAGGCTAAAATATGTGCATTTAATAAGGCAAGATATACTCACCATTATTTCGTTCTTTATTTGGACCAACGTATGTGGAAAAACAGCTCCTTGCTTGATTTTTTGCCATGATTTATTCAACTCCAATAGACTGGATCAATATTATCTTTTAACAAAAAAAAAAGTAGATTCTTCATTGTTTAGTTTAATTAGAAATGCATTGTCGTGTTTTCTACGATCTTTT
>VCJI01002850.1:0-17641 GCA_024139395.1 Backusella morwellensis | reverse complement strand
TTTAAAAAAAAAAAGCTCAAATACGGAAATTTTCAACTCCAGTTGGGTAGACCTGTTATGTATTTAAAGCGTAAGATTTTATTTTCTTCTTCCTCTTCTCCCTTTCCTTCTTCTGTTATTTTTTTTTGCCATATTTTATTTTCATTTTGTGTTCTCTTTATTGTACATATTCTGTGTAGTTTGTTTCCTTCTTAAATATAAAAAAATAGAAGATTGAATTTAAAAATGGCCGATTTTATCTGTCTACAATATACCACCGATCAACAAAATGGCTCCGAGAATACTTCATCTTTTAGAAGATCTTTAAATTCGAATTTATTTGGTAGAAGATCTATGAACAGTCGCTCAAATAATAACTCGGAAATAGAGCCACAACAAGAATCAGTTCATGTTCGCATTGTACCACATATTGATAACCCAAGTCGAAGCTTAGTGTTCAGTATTATTGAGCGAGATCTGGAAGCAGGCCATGTTATTCGTGTGGGTCGATTCACTGATCGCATTGCTACTCAAAACCATATCTCTTTTAAAAGCAAGGTAGTTTCAAGAACTCACTGTGAAATTTGGTTGAATAATGATGGAAAGGTAAAGAAATGATATCATTATGTGTGTAACGGACATAAACTATGAAACAAAGAGTAGTACAATAACAAAGACAAAAATAAACATGACTGACAAGTTTTTCGCATACAGGTATTAATTAAAGATACAAAATCTTCATCGGGCACATTTATCAATCACATCCGTCTTAGTCCAACAAATCAAGAAAGTCGGGCAGTTGAGGTGCGAGATGGGGATATTGTACAACTTGGCGTTGACTATCAAGGAGGACTGGAGGAAATCTATCGAGCAGTCAAGATGAAGTTTGAAATAAATCGACCTTCCCAAGACTCAAGACCCATCTCGTATAGCATGTCAGCCTATAATAACCTACGCAACTTGACAAGTTTATCACAAAGTAGACAAACTGCTACTACGATGGAATTAGATCATAGTTCGGGCAGTGATGAAGAGGCTGAGCACAGCAGAAACCATGTGACTCAAAAAGATACAGTGTGTCACAGCAATGAGATTGAGGTCGAAGAGTGTTGTATTTGTTTATATGCATTAGCTCCATTTCAAGCGCTTTTTGTAGCACCGTGTTCTCATTCATACCATTTCAAGTGCATCCGTCCTCTTTTTGACAGTTATCCTGGTTTTCAGTGCCCTATCTGTCGTACCTACTCTGATCTCGATGCAAGTGTGGCGGTTGAAACAGAGGAGGTGATGGAGAAGTTTGGCTTATGCAGTGGAAAACGTAGTGCTACAGACAAGCCATCTCATGGCTGTGAAAAAAGTCCCATCAACAAAGCCATCGCACAAAATGGTACTAATGACAAGGAAGAGAAAGAGGGGGAAACACCTTGTTCATCAAACTCCATGATACGTCAGAGTTCTCAACAACAGCAGAGCAGCTCATTTTCATCCGAACCACCTTTATCTACCACATTGGTCACTTGTCATTCAAACTTTTCCGGAGTTCATCCCACAGAGATACAGCCATATTCTTCAAATGCTTCTCGTACTGAACGTAAGTGGAATATAAATTTTACGATGTATATAAAAAGTAAAAGGGCTATGTACATTTTTCAGTGCTTTTTTTATTATTTTATTTTTGGGGTTGATATATCTGGAAAAAGTGAATAGTACTAAAAAAAACCATATGTATATACATATTTGTTATATATAGCACAGGACCAAGTTAATAATGCAGGAGATCACCGGGCAACCATTTTATTTGAAGACAGCACCAACAATGTGATGAATGAATATCACCAAAGCAGTAGCATCGAAGAAGAAAATGAAGATAATCAACCCATCATGATTTCCTCCAGAATGACTCAGCAGCAACCCAATAACCGAAGATATAACAACAATTCCAACAATCTCGTAGAAAAAATTAAGTTGGCATTTTCACCAGAAAGACGTAAATCTACACTGCATAAAAAATACAATAGGGATGAAGATATTCGGTTGGATAGATCAGAAACAGTATTTGATATGCCATCCACATCTAATTCGTCCTCTCCGCCTTCTAGTCCCCGGGTTCGAAATTCTTTAACACTGACACACACTCAATCCAGGCAATCAATTCAGAATGCTCATTTGAATGAAATCATTGAAGAGGGCACTATTATACAACGTGATAGACTTTAAAAAACTTAATATATCCTTTCTCATTGTTTTTTCCCTCTCTTTTTTATACGCATACATGTATCATATCTTTTCTTAGTCTCTCTTTTATGCATATATTATATATACTACTATACTACTATACTATTATTCTTATATTCGTATTATTATTACCAAATTATTCTTATTATTACTCTTTAAAAACTGCTTTCTTTTTTTTTATCTTTTTGGAGAAAAAATAAAGTTAAAAAACGTGATTGAAATGTTTATCTTTCTTTCTTTTTTTTTTTGCTAATTATGACCATATCATTATTATGCGTTTATAACAGGAAGTGATTACATGGCATTTTGGACCTCCCCCTTTTTTTAAAAAACATGATAATTGATATGCATATGACTTGTGCTGGTAGTGAATATTGAATCTCTTGATACCTATATCCTATTATATATATATGGCTTTTTAATCATACTACAGTATACATAATAATCGAAGAATGAAGCGCTGTTGTTCTATGAACTGCTTGAAGTAGTAAATCCCTTGTAGAAATAGTAGCGTACCTTGTAATTTTTTAATAAAAACCTGGTGATAATCCGTTTATAAAATAACGAGCGTATGTTAATATTTAATTGCTACAGAATGATGGGTCTTGTGCGATATAATCATGCTCAATATAGATGATAAATGCATTAGAGGCTTGTTGTAACCTCTAAGACCATATAGAATGTGTAATAATAATACTTGGATCGAATATAATAGATTTCTTGTGATATTATTAAACACAGCTACAAATATATTTATTTACCTCAATATCATTATTATTACCATCATCATCATCATCATCATCATATTTATTTATATTTGTTATTAATGCTACAGCTAATGTAACGACTAAAGCGTGACTTTATTTAATATTGAGCTATTTTTAAACATCAACAATAGTAATTGGATTTTTAGTGGTAAGTCCCCTTGAATCCAAGAACTTGAATACAGAAAAAAAAAACAAGAAACACAATCCACTGAAAATTTTAAATTCAGTCGCAACAAAATAATAGCAGGACAACATCAAACTAAGATTTGATAGTATTTATATCAAAGGAACAGTATTATTGCTAATAGAAAAAATTATAAGAAGGGTCATAGAGCAAGTAGATTTGCCCAAACTTCTAGAATAAGAAAAAAACTCTGGAGCATTGGTATTTGAGTTTTTAGTCTGTGTAAATATTAGTAGTGCTAATAAAAACATGAAACCTAGTTCCAGCTTGAGTGTTGTACGCTCTTCTTTAAAATCAAAGCATAGTAAGGTAGTAATATTTAGTTTATGCTTACTCTTTTTCATATTCTCCATTGGTATTCACTTTGCTTGGACTATTTTTACACTTTGACTAGGAGATGATAAGGAGAGGGTCTGCTCACGCAGAAATAAGAAAAACAAAAGGAAAACAGCTATAAACCAACTAGGAATAGTATTTGTTATTGTTTTAAATTGACACTGGCTTTTTCTCGTGAATTTATGGGTTCCAATTTTGTATTTCATGTATATTTTGTAATAAAAACGCGAAAAAAAAATCAGAGCATTCAAATCCATTAGAAATGAAAATTTGGTGTTACAAGTAACCACGTTTTACCTGTTCATCACGCTTTAACTGCATTTAGACGGTTTAAAAAGCTAAATGATTGACAGTTGGATGGTGCACACACTCTCTTGCTTCATAATATAGGTAAAACGGATTATTTACTACAAATATATGTTTCGTCTGCTTCAAATATAGAATGAACATGTAATATCTCGCTCGAGTTTGTGTGTGGAAACTTTCTGTAGCAAACAAACGATATCGGAGCTAAAACAAGAGAAAATTTTAATTTAAGCGTGCTTCTTGTAACATTGAAAGCCCTACAACAATAACTCTGGTCCGTGTGCTTTTATACATGTACTTTTCTTTTTTCATAAAAAACTCAAACTCTAACTTAAAATAGCACTTTATCTTATTAAATGGAAAACAGGACAAACTTTGTCATAGGTACACGCAAGTCTGAGCTTGCACTTGTGCAAACCTACCTTGTGCGTGACAGTCTTCAGCGCCATTACCCCAATTACACTTTTGAAGTCAAAGGAATGTCTACCACAGGAGACAAGATTTTGAACCAAGCACTTAGTAAAATTGGTGAGAAGGCCCTGTTTACAAAGGAGTTGGAAGTAGCACTCGAAAATAAATCTGTGGACTTGGTAGTACATAGTTTGAAGGATCTGCCAACTTTGTTACCACCAAATATGTTTTTGGCTGCCATTATGGAACGTGAGGATCCGAATGATGCTCTTGTATTGAATGAACGTAGTAAAATGTATGATTTGGCAACGCTTCCAGGGGGCTCGGTTATTGGAACTAGTTCACTGCGTAGAGTTGCACAGTTGAAGCGACGATATCCTCACTTGAAGTTTATCGATGTGGTAATACAGCTATTGTTAGTAAAAGAGAACCTAACTTAACTCCTTCTTTCTTTCTTTCTAATCTTTATATGTAGAGAGGGAACTTGTAAGTAGATTTTATCCTGAAAACCATGAATCTGTAACTAAAAGGAATGCGCTCTCAACATATTATTAGAAACACCCGTTTAGCCAAGTTGGATGATCCCAATGGACCTTACAATGGTATTATCCTCGCTGTTGCAGGTTTAGTACGCTTAAATAAGGCTGAGCGCATCTCAAAAATTCTCTCGCCCGACGAGTCATTATATGCAGTCTCTCAAGGTGCACTTGGTATCGAATGCCGTCAAGACGACTTGCAAATACAAACTCTACTAGAGCCTTTGAATCATGCCGATACACGAATGGCATGTATTGCAGAACGTGCACTATTAAGAACATTGGAAGGTGGATGTACGGTCCCGATTGGTGTGAATACAAAGCTGGACGGCAATCAGCTTTGGATGCATGGCTTAGTTGCTAGTTTAGATGGACAGAATGTGACCGAAATGAAGGATAGTATCACGCTGGAAGATGGGTTAGCACCAGAAAGAAGAGAAGAATTGGCAGTTAAACTTGGTCAGGGTGTAGCTAACAAGTTGATTGAAAAAGGTGCAGATAAGATTTTGGCGGAATTGTCCCATTCCCACTAGCAACAATAAAAATTATAAAACTTAGAATATTAGTTCTTTCAGAAATAAGAGCATTAAATGGGCTTAATCAAGACCCTGTTTTAATATGGGAAATGTACCTTTTTTTTTTGCTATTGAATTCCTTTTTCATCTTCAACTCCAGCAGATAACGTAAACTCATCTGCAGAAGCAAGATGTCCCACTGCTTTAACTACAGCGATACCTCATTGAATTCGCCATGCAGTGGATTCATATTTTGATAAATTCATCACTTTATTCGATTCCTTACTACTTTAGTTGATTGGATTCAGATATATCCTTAAATTTACATTTCTATAAACTCACTGGTTTGGTGCTCTTTTTAAGTGTAAATTTATTAAGAGACAGCTGTACTCATCTTGCTGTATCCGTTTTGTCCAACCTATTTCCTTGACAAAGCTTGCATTATTGGATTGCTGGACAACTCTGCTGAAGAAGCGCTTGTAGACGGTAAAAGCTTAATGCTCTGCTATCTGCATTTTAAGTATTGCTTTATACAATATTTCCAACATTTACAAATTAACGCCATTCAAGCCACGGAATCAAACCGATGTACTTATTCTGTCAAATAAACTTCTTCTTTAATCCATGTGGATTTCGTATCAATGACGCTTCAGCGCAATCACTACCAAATAGTTCAGACGGGCGAACATTTAATATCAAAAATAGTACAAATAAAATTAGCCAATCATATTGGACTGATTCATTTAGTCATAATCTCTCATTTCATCAAGGAAAGAACAAACTCCCAAAAAAGAGAAGTAAATAGGAAATATAATCCATGTGAATCCAGTAAGAATAGTATACTAACAAATATTAATATATTACACCGTGTTGGACTATATCATAAGATGGCAACTCTTTACTTTAGGCACAATATTGAGTTGCCATACACTCGTATAAAGATGTCATTAATTAAGCGTTGTAACACACACGCGCCTATTAACTGTGCTCTCTCTCTTTTTATATATCTCTTTTTTTCGTTTCACTTTCTTTTTCGACTCTTTCGCTCTCTCCTTCCTTCAGTCTGCTTCGCTAATTATGAGTGATTCCAAGACTTCGACCACAACCAACAAAAAACCCAATGTCTTTGTAAGTTTGTAGTAGTAGTGGAAGAAGATAAATGACTGATTTATGCAAAAAATAAAGAATTCGACATTAGCAGGAGCAGGAGCTGGTACAATTGAAGTGTTAATTATGCAGGTATTTTTTTTTTCTTTTACTCATAATTATATAGTTGACTAAGGTCTGTTGGTAGCCTACGGATGTGATTAAAACACGCTTTCAGGTAAAACAGAATAGTAAATACTATTAGTTATTTACTAAAATAGGATGCAATAGTCCGTCCAAGCAGCTAAGCATTATAAAGATGGCATTGCTAATGCATTCGGGCGTGTATTAAAAGAGGAAGGGTTTTCAGGTACAAATTTATCCAATTTTGAAACATAGTATTAAAAGACAAATATAGCATTTTATAGAGGAACACTCCCCGTTTTATGTATCGTTGGACCACGCATATCTATACAATATACGGGCTTGGCATTTTATAAACCCATATTTGAGAAAATGGAAGGAAACATTATACCAGCTCATAGTTCAGCTGGTTTAGCAGGCGTAAGTGTTTTTTATACGTTGATGGGTTCACGTTGTAGTTAACATGTATGAAAAAGGTCTGTACTGGAATTACTCAAGCTGTAACATTAGGTAAGTAATAGAAAGAAGCTATCTATGTGTATGAAGAGACAGACAGAGAGAGAGAGAGAGAGAGAGAGAGAGAGGGGCTCTAACTGTAAAAATAAATAGTCACTCCTTTGGAAATGATCAAGGTCCGCCAACAAACTGAAATGACTAAAGGTCAGAGAAAATACCATGGATTGATCAATACAGCAACCACAATTATTAGACAAGAAGGGTGAGTGTATGAAAAGTAGCATAATAGATTTAAAAGAAGTGACGGAGAGACATAGCGTAAACCGAGACATTGAAAGAGAGGGTTGTCAGTTATCTGTGTGCTCATAGTGAGAGGGGAGCAAGAAAAGGCAGATGATGGAGATAAACAAAGAAATGAATAAAATGAAAGCGAAAATGTGTATTTGTACTCATTCATGGGATAATATTAGATTCTTAGCACTTTACAGTGGTTTAATGGCTACCGTAGCAAGACAATCGTGGGGTATTTATCATTTATCGACGAAGACTACATTGGAAGAGTATAAATAACAAATTCAAATAGGATTATTGGTCAAGTTTTCCGGTTATATAGAAATAAAAGCCATGTTTCAAAGAGCGTCAGGTAACGCAGACGCTCCGCTCGCTCCTTGGCAACACATGGTAAATAAACTTTTTGTGAAACATGTTACTAGTATTTTTTTTCTGGAAATGATCTACAAACATAAATAAATAGGCTAGTGGTGGTATGGCAAACGTTTTAGTAGGCGTGTTGAATTCTCCTCCCGACGTGGTTAAAACAAGGTAAATAGAAGAAAAAGGAATGGCATTTTTTTAATATTAATATTTGCAATAGAATGCAAGATGCGGGTAAATCTTATCACTCTACCTGGGATTGCGTAAAATCAATGGCTAGAAATGAAGGTTTAACTTCGTTTTTCCGTGGCTCTTGGTTACGTATAATTAGAATTGCTCCAGGTAAGAGATTTTGTGCTTTATTTTATTTTATCAAATATTTCTAATTCAATTTCTGTATATTCTTCTCATTAAATAAGGTGGTGCCATCCAGTTTGCTGCATATGAGCAAATCGTTAGTTGGTTAAATAAGAGAACCAATTAAAATTCCATACATTTTTTGACAACTTTCCTTTTATACGCATATAAAATGAACTCCGTTAAAAATGATCTTCTTTTTTAATGGTAAACAAACTTCATGAACTGTTATAGAAGAATATTAAAAACGTGGGATTGATATTAGCAGTTAGTTCATTGATGCGTGCTTTAATGGGTCGTTTTAATTGGAAGAAGTAATGATGACTCTATCTCGCTTGTGGGAATATGTTATAACACTGAGTCGAAACAACCGTGACTAAGAACCTTAAAATACGATACTATCTATAATTTCATTGTTTCGAGAACAGCAAACTGATAGGCATTTACATCATATTAAATCTACTAATTTAGACTATAAAAAAAATAAACATTGAGATCTCAACAATGCTTGTGGCGACTTGATTTTTCATGGCTGGTTGGTCTGAATGGTTTTGTCGATGATAGTATGAACAACAAAAACAAAAACCATTATTTGCTTATTCGCCTGTTGTAGAAACATTTGGTAATCTAAAAAGGTCTCTCAAATGATCGGGGTTTCTAACGTTCTTGCAGTTTCCTTCGTCCCCAATTTGTGGAAACTCTTTATAATAAAAAAAAATGAATAGCTAATCTTCTACGGTTTAAAATCCAAAATAGGTGTATATTATTTTTATTAGTGATATGAATAAAAAATGACGTGTACAATTAAGAAATGGGTAAACACAATATTAAATTATTATGTAAGTATGATGTAAAATGTATTATGTATAGTGTAAATGCATGTAAATAAAGGTTCATGATGTGAATGATCAATGTTTTTTTTAGGTTGATTTATCGGAGTCTCTGCGACCTGGACGGATGTAAAACGGTTCAGGATCATTTACTGACGTGACAGGCTGACGGACCATGGGAGTGATAGCAGCTGCGTTATCCTTTGACAAGGAGATGGGACCTTGAGAGACAAAACCGAAGCGTTCAAAGAATTTAACAGTTTGATAGTCAATAGCCTCAACATAGACCACATATTGGGCAGCATCAGCTTTGTCCAAAAGATATTCCATAAGCGCTGTTCCGACACCTTTACCTTGTTCTTGTGGAAGGACACCCAAAAAGCTAATAACCAAATGTTTTTTTGGATATTCATTCATGATACGACGACGCACTTTATCAACGGGATTGTTGTTGGGTTTGACAAATGATCGGATCGTTCCCATCAATCGTGTAGACTTAAATGTATTGATAGTTTGTGGCCAGCTAAAGAATTGAGATCGGTCCGACCATACAAGTACACCTTTGCAACCATCTAACTGAACGGCAAAATCTCGACTCTGTACTGATGCTGCATTGATAATCGACTTAAAAAGACTGGAAAGAATAAGATCTCGTTTGCCTTCCTCTAATTTCTGTGTTGACCATTTTAAAGAACTGTTGGATAGGAAGGCATCGGATAATGTATGGGCGGCTTCATTGATGGCACCTATTGAATTATGATGTGTTATTTATTTTTCGAATATGAGGTTGACAGATCAAGAAAATTTACCTTTAATTATTGGTCTAACATTGATAAGAGCCTGATCCATATTTACAGTTAATTTGCGAGATACATGAGGAGTGTTGATGTTAGTATTAATAGCCACGGGCATATTATTATTATTATTATGATGTTAATAAGAAATAGTGGTTTTTGTTTATAATGAAGAATCGTAATAAGAAAGAAGAAAATAAATAAATAAATAAAATGCTTTATATTTATACTGATCTCCCTTAAATCGTTTGTTTAGCCGGAGTAAAAAAAGTATAAGGGAACAGAAAAAAAAAACTTATTATAGCTCATTTCAACCAGCGAATTTCCAGAGTCAAGAAAAAAAAAACAGAGCATCAATCATAAATCGATGAAACGTAACACAAAAGTCTCGACCTAAAATAAATAAACTTCTCGATTTAATTCTAAAGTCTATTTTACATAAAATAATGCACTTGGACATAACGAAATATAAGAGAACACTCTTTCTTCTTAAAATAGACTTGATACAAATCACTATTCTACATGATTCATGAAGACACAATTCGGTTTTTTCTAAAATTCATTCCGGCTTAGCGGCATTATGTGTTAGCTTAAATGATGAATGAAGAGAATATCTATTACAACCAAGTTTATCGTCCTCTTTTGTTATGTTTGTTTGTTAGCTAACATGACATGTCTATTTCTTGATGCTAAATAGATAAAGATTACGTAGTATCATCTATTAATTTGTTTTTACATGGAGAAACCTAAGCAATAGCTATCGAACAAAAATTTTATATTATCATGACCTAAAGGAATAACCCTGATACTCACGTGAAACCAGCATTCGTTATGTTTTCATCGTTCTATCATAAAGAACTTTAGTATATATGCTTATCAAGCCTAAATATAATCGTTATTGTATATTTTATTATCTATACTTCAGTTTAATTCAATTATCTTGATTATTATTTTTAAGTATATGTATCAATACTATTCGTGCAGCAAAGGAATGGTGTAAGCTTAAACACAAAACTTTTGAACGGATAATAGATAATCAAAAATAAGGTTTAAAATGAAGTGGCACGGCCAAATTTAGTAATTCGAGATGTTCATGTCTTGTGCAACATACTTCTATTTTTACAAATTATGCGTGTCTGTTTCCGCCCATCCCTGTTGGATTGAACTTTTACACACACTGAATATGAATTGTTAGTATCACATTCTCTTTCTCTTACTGTTTACACCGAGAATAAAAAGAGTCCATTTGATTCTCGGCCATCAAGATGCAAGATAATTAAGAGACCGGAGGGGACTAATAAAAAAGTAGTCTCGTTCAAGCATATGAAGAACTATTTCTTATAATTATGCAATCACAATCACAAATTCATATGTTTTTCTATATATAAAACGTTTAATAGAAGAACCTCATTTTTATGTTTGTAAAAGACAAGATTTATTCTTTTTATTCTGGACTCCAAAAATAGCTATGTGGACACAGGGTATGCTCAAGAACGAATCACAAATGTTTTGGGTTTCTTTATAAATCCATTTTCTTCGGATCTTGAATACGAAATAATCTTTCCACGCAAAATTAATGAAATTGACATTAAGGTTAAACAATTTGACTTTTATAGTTTCTTCCTTTCATAATTACTTTCTCTTTTATTCTCATTTGCTTAGCGATTTAACAGAATCTTGATCAATAAGACCATAAATAACTTATTAGATACTATAATTAATTTAATGATTTATCGTATAACTCAAGTCATATTAGCATGCCACTAGTTTTTATTTCGAGAAGTTATCCCAAGGCGCTCCTTTTTACTCTCACTATTTTTTCTTACAAAAATTTGTACCTGAAAATATGAATTCTTCTATCTCTAAACAAAATCGAAGTTCTATAAATAGTTAGCAGAATATTCTTTGTATTTCAAACTCATGCTTGGCACAGACCACTCCTCTTTTACAGAAAGAAGATATCACTGATAAAATTATTTCATATCTTGGCCTATTAATGATTTCATGTGAGATATAAAAAGGTAGTGTTTATATTTAACTATTTTATTTTCATTACGAACTAGACAAAATTTTATTTTCTCTCTCCTTTAATCTTAATAGATTTTAAAGACACTTTTCAACATCAAAAAGAATTTATCGAATATCTCGAGAATAAAAATTGAATATTTTAAAGGGTATAGTATAATAAAAAGCTTTCTTATCATTTTGCAAAGGAAAGAGTGGGTAGTTTACTTGATGCTGCTTGTTTTCAATTTTAACAATAAGGATTGTTAGAATAAGAAGTCGATTTTTACGATGTAAACATACAAAAGCTTTTTTATTTACTGTTAGATTTTCTATTCTCTTGATATGGTTTTCATATGAAAGATTTGAGTTCGTTGATTAGGAAAGAGCAGCACCCTGTCATGCCCGTCTAAAACTGAAGCTGCAAATAAGATCGTCATAAATCCTGTTTCAGCGATTTTCTTCACCATAAAAGGTTTTATTTATTACGTTTAATGCGCTAAATATTTTTAATATATATAATTGCGTAAGCTAGCGACGATCTGGTCGATCAATCACATTATTTTTTAACTTTTAATTGCGTATGTCCTGTTTTTATTCTGTTTTTAAAGAAAAAAAAATGTAATCTACGTTTAGATCTAAATAAGACTTGATTTCATCATGCACATGACGTTTTTTTTTTATTACATTATACATGTTGTGACGTTATGTAGAGTTTAATGTACTTGTAAAGTCTTAACTGAATACCGCTATCAAAGAAGAGAAAAGACGGGATTCATGCTTTCACTTTCGGAATAGTCGAGTAAGCATTATTCAAGATCATATCACGAAATAAAACGAATGAAAACATAAAAATTTACTCCATATTAAATCATTCAATGCCGTATTTTTCTCCTAAGACTTTTTTTTTCTTGTGTTTCTTCCGGTTCTATGTTCACAATGCCAATTATCAATAATTAGTTGCCCTGCAGGGGAGGGGGAGACCTTGGATTTCTAGATTTGAAACTTTGATGTCTATATCAGTTTGACACAATCGCTAACTAAAAAAATGCTTGAGTTTAATAAAATGTAATTGTAAAAAATAATATTTTATTATTTCAACTTTTACCAAGTATCAACTATTTTAGCTCCCCTCCCTCTTTATATATTTATTACGTGTATCCCTTATCATAAAACCGTTGGAGGATTTTTCTTTCAAGGCTGAAATTTCAGTGGATCCTCCATAATTTCATATATATGGGCTATCAAAATAATGAGTTTATGGGTCTATGAATTTAAAAACATATATATGAATTCAGACAAAGTAATAAAGGATCATTGAAAGTGATAAATTTATCGTGGTACCACTGTATCGACTTAAAATCCGAATTTCTAATAGGTTTGTACTCTTGCCTATGAATTTGTATTACTTAAAATTTATATCATAGAGTGTGGTATAATGATGAACCAAAGGAAGAGTATCAGTTTTTTTTAGAAGAATTAGGATTATAGATTTCTAATTTGCAACTTATGGAAACATCACTCTTATCACTATTGTGTGTGTGTGTGTGTGTGTGTGTGTGTTTACTCATTTAAATTCTCAAATGTGAACCCATATATGCGGAATATACTCAGTATGGTTGAACTTGGCCATTGTTTCAATCTTAAAAAGGTCATGAATCCAATGACTCACCACACATATAACTGGATTTTTCCCTTTGATGTTATATATATATATATAATAATACAACCTTTACTTTGAACAAAGCTGATGTTCTAGAAACAAAATATTGTCCAATTTCAGCATCTGGTTTCTTCTTTTTCCTTTTTAGTAAGTAACGGAAAAATGTATGGAACATAAAAGGTATACCATTCTGTTTTAACAACAATACCTAGTACAGTGACATGCGTTTAAGAATTTTTTTTTTCTGTATATTTTATACTATAAATTGGATTGATACACCAGTAAATCACATTTTCTTTTACCAAACATTATACTTTTAAACGCATATCACTGTAGAATACATACATAAAAAATTTCCAGGATCGGGACGACAATTGTAAAAACATCCTCAAAGTATACTTTAATGACAAAAATGATAATAAAGTTCGAAATAAATATAAAAAGGAAATTGAATAATCACAGATACTTAGCTTCAGGTTATATAAATCAGCTGGTTTTTCCTTCCTATAGTCACTATAAAAGTACATTTTTTGCTTATGTTTGTGATAGGTTTTTACTTAAAGAGAATGGAAAGTGTGTGTTGCCTTGTTATTAATAGTGTGATTTAGCAGTGAATTGATGATTGGAAGCTTGAAGTCACAAGACTTCCATCCACGGTAATTTTGTGTGTGTTCCGATTCCAATTTTTGTACACATCTCATTTTTTGTGAAAAGAACATCAAAGCGTCTACTCAATAATAGTGCCAATAAAATGGAATTCAATGCTTTTTTTAAAAAAAGAAATAGTGTAAATATATATCAATTATATGTGAACCCAGCTTCCACAGTAGAGGGTATTCTAATGAGGTGTTTTGGATGGAACAAAGTATCGGTTTTTATTTAAAAAAGCTCGTGTTGAAAATCTGGTCCCAGGACCATAATAGAATACATTGATGTGAGTACACAACGAGACAATTATTTTTTTAAATAAACTTATTTAATTATAGAGAAATATAATGAAAACATAGCTTATGCTCACCAAAACAGATTGGTATAAAATGGTTCAGCTCTAGTATTTGACACTTCCGACACACTAAATGTGAGATGTTTGCGCAAGTGTGCCGCTTTTATAAAAGACTAACTTGTGTAAGTTAAACTAAAATGAACAATAATTAGAAATAAATTCCAAACGTAGATTATTTTCGTTTTTGGAAGGTGAAGTTTATTTTTAATCCTCTTTACTCTTTTCTCTTTATTGTGAATATAAACCATACAGTCTGGTGTATTAGTGGCATTAAAAAACTGTAAAAAAAAGAAAAAAAAAGAGCCATTTCGAATGCCAATGGAAATTGTGCCTTCTGTGTTTATGTTACAGTAGTTTTATTCATTATTACGGTTATTATTGTGTTTAGGTTAAGATGTGCATCATTTCTCCGGGATATATTAAAAGCGCTTTAAAAATCGATACAATTTTGGTAGTTAGTATTTCTCGCCGATTTTATTCAGATAATCTTTAAAATATTCTTCAAGGTGCTAATTATAAGTTAATAAAAAAGAAAGACTTAGTCATGAGGTAATATAATTGTATTTCTCTATATATTAAAATATAATTAGTACTGAAAAATGAATAAAAAAGACCATAAGTTATCTGGCATTCGAAAGGTCGAAGTTTAGTCTAAAATGAAATAATAGAGAGTAATCATATTCAATATATTGATAGGAATTGTAGTTTATAACCATATGTGGGGATTTTTTGAGCAATTGTCTAGAGGTTCGTTTAGTAAAAGAATTGACACAAAGCGATCATTTAAATATAACTCTTTCCTTTCCATCGTTCTGTTGCATACAAAAGATCAATACTGTGCATGATTAGGTATAACAAAGGTTTTTATATACGTAGCATACACGTGCATTAAGTCTATATTTCCGTTTCAGTACAAAGGAATTCTACTCCTTTCTTCCTTCTTCTCTTTTGGTTTTTATGTCTGACTTACTTCATTTCACGACCCGATATTTTTCACCAATGATCGATGGATCAGGCCAGGAACAGAAAGGTTAAAAGTATCACAATTTTAATTGGTGTCAAACCTGTACAATGAAGGAGTGCCAGGAGGTTAAAAATTGGTCACATTTTCTAGTTTTTTACCCTTTCAAACATGAGAAACTGGAGAAAAAAAACAGAGCTATGACCATCTTCATTAGTATCATCCAGTGTTTAAATAGTAATTTTCTTATATAGCTATTTATAACCACTCCATGCAGGTTACATAAATTGTTAATTTGATAGATAAATGCCTTTTACAAATATTTTATATTACAGTACTGAGTAGCTGATCAAGAATACTTGCAATTAAAGATGTATTATTAATAATAAACACTTAACTTGACCCTCTTGATGTAACGATGTATTATTCAGTAGCACAGCATCATTAATTTTTAGTACAACAAGGTCTTAAGACACAAGTTGGTACTTAAGTTTCACATAGTGATCAGGTGCTTCAAACATTAAGAGAGCAAGCCAAAAAGACTCAATATTTGGAGAGAATAGCCCTTTTTTTTATAATTAAAAAATGCGAGGTGTCGACTCACACAAATTGTCAGTTCTTTTTGACATACAAGTTAAACACTGTGTAATTTATGAAGTTATAAATGCCTGTATATAGATACAAGAAAAGCAATGATAATGCATATATCTAAATTCCAGATTTTTGGAGTAAACATAGCCAAGTTTTCGGGTCGTGTTTTACGATTATGCTACTAAATGTTTTGCGATAGATTCTGACATAAATGAATTGAGCCGTCCAATCAATATGAACGTGGAGTATTTTTTAAATACAGTAAATGTTACACATAGCACCAACAAGAAGAGTATAACCAATGGCTTGCAAGTATTTTGTTGCTTTATTTTACCTTCAGTATTTCGGGTTATAGGTTGAAGCAAGGAGTTTTCAGGTTATATTACTGAGTTTCATAATAGGTTCACTAAAGTTATCGATTTCTCGATTAAAATCCCAAAATTTAGGGTTATCACCATAGAATTTTCCTTTACGTTTTGGGTAAAGCTCAAAATAAGCAGTAAAAAACCCTATTTCTAAAACCCTTGGACATGGTTTAATATTTGATCGCTAAATTTGAAGTTTTGAGGTAGTAATCAATTTTTATGGTCTTTTTTTTCACATGAATTTACTTTGAAAAACAACGATCTACTTTCTTAAACAAGAATTTGATAGGCAGCTGACGCATGGTTACTCTTTTATAAGAGGGATATTGTGGTACATTTACCGATGTTTCTGTAACGTGAACAAGCTAGGTAACAGCACGACTTGAAGGAGAGCAAAAAAATTCGTGAAATATTCCCAACTGTGTCCAGCCAAAGTTTTACCGCAGTGCTATATTAGGTAATCTCAATATATAAATCATATCCATCCATACCGATCAGAGCAAACGAACAGTATAAAAAGAAACTTTAAATCAGGAAAAAAAAGGTTACTGTTTCTTCTTACATTTATCTCTATTATTCTTTATTATACATTTTACATTCCTTTAAGTATAACTTTTTACGAAATTAATTGACATTGATAGTACTATATGACCGATAGTACAAACCCCACGCACGATCACCAAGCGGTGACAGATGGCGAATTTTATCATCATGATTCTCCAAGGGAATATGAGGGTAATATTTTGGAGCAATATTCTGAAAAGCCCTCTCCTCCAAAAAAACGCCCTCTTTACAAAAATAAAAAATACATGATATTCTGCGGTGTTTCTACCGTGATTATTGTTATTGTTGCCGTTGTTCTTGCCTTATACGTTATCTTCCCAAAAATTGCCCAATCACTCATGAACCAATCCAACATCAATGTCAATGCTGCCGATATTACTTTCACTAAGCCAGATGCTCTTAATAATCAAGTATACGGAAAACGTGATGGTGATGATCTTAACACAACCTTTTACATGAATATGGAAACTTCATTGACCAACACTGGACCTTTCTCCGCAAAAATTGTATTCCAAAATCCTGTCAATGTATACTATAATGATACTCTTCTCGGTGATATCTACTTCTACAATGATTCGCATATTGCTGCTGGCCATGGTAGTATCGACGCTGTTACCCCATTTGTCATTAGAGACACTGCTGCTTTCGCCGCATTTACCAAAACCATGTTGGCTGTAGATGAATTTAAATGGACTTTGAAAGGAAAACTTTCCGTTACTGCTCTTACAAGGTAAAGATGACACAAATGAAAAAAAAAATACAACTAAATACAACTAAATGCAAAAATTAAGTTATACCAAAAATGATATTAACCTACCACATCGCATCTTATTAATATAGAACTGCACATGTTGACTTGAATAAAGAGATTACCTTAAACGGTAGGTTAAATATACTACA